>JAUNZM010002252.1:0-48456 GCA_033459285.1 Clamator glandarius
GAGCCACCCAGACCCTTCTAAAAGCATCCAGACCCTTCTAGAGGCCCCCAGGACCCGTCTAAAAGCGTCTAGACCCTTCTAGAGCCCCCCAGGACCTTTCTAAAATCACCCAGACCCTTCTAGAGGCTCCCCGGACCCTTATAAAAGCACCCCGACCCTTCTAGAGCTTCCCTGTACCCTTCTAAAAGCAACCAGACCCTTCTAGAGAACCCCAGGACCCTTCTAAAAGCCCCCAGACCCTTCTAGACCCTCCCCGGTTCCTTCTAAAAGCCCCCAGACCCTTCTAGAGCCCCCTAGGATCCTTCAAAAAGCACCCAGACCTTTCTAGACCGTCCCCGGATCATTCTAAAAGCCCCCAGACCCTTCTAGAGCCCCCCAGGATCATTCTAAAAGCCCCCAGACCCTTCTAGCGCCCCCTAGGACCTATCTAAAAGCACCCAGAACCTTCTAGAGGCCCCTAGGACCAATCTAAAAGCCCCCAGACCCTTCTAGACCCTCCCCGGATCCTTCGAAAAGACCCTAGACCCTTCTAGAGCCCCCCAGGATCATTCTAAAAGCCCCCAGACCCTTCTAGAGCCCCCCAGTACCCTTCTAAAAGACCCTAGACCCTTCTAGAGCCCCCCAGGACCCTTCTAAATGCCCCCAGACCCTTCAAGAGGCACCCAGGGCCCCTCTTAAGGAACCCCGTCCCTTCTAGAGCACCCCAGGACCCTTCTAAAAGTCCCCAGACCCTTCTAGAGCCCCCCCGGACCCTTCTAAAAGACCCCAGACCCTTCTAGATGACCCCAGGACCCTTCTGAAAGCCAGCAGAACATTCTAGAGTCACCCAGGACCCTTCTAAAGGCACCCAGACCCTTCTAGAGCCCCCCAGGACCCTTCTAAAAGCGCCCAGACCCTTCTAGAGACCCCCAGGACCCTTCTGAAAGCCCCCAGAACCTTCTAGAGCCGTCCAGGACCCTTCTAAAAGCACCCAGACCCTTCTAGAGCATCCGAGGACCCTTCTAAAATTCCCCAGACCCTTCTAGAGCACCCCAGGACACATTTAAAGGCACCCAGACCCTTCTAGAGCCACCCAGGACCCTTCTAAAAGCACCCAGAACCTTCTAGAGCCCCCCAGGACCCTTCTACAAGCCCCAAGACCCTTCTAGAGCATCCCAGGACCCTTCTAAAAGCACCCAGACCCATCTAGAGCCTCCCAGGACCCTTCTATAAGCCCCCAGAACCTTCTAGAGACTCCCAGGACCCTTCGAAAAGCCCCCAGACCCTTCTAGAGCCACCCAGGACCTTTCTAAAAGCCCCCAGACCCTTCTAGAGCCTCCCAGGACCCTTCTAAAAGCCCCCAGACCATTCTAGAGCACCCCAGGACCCTTCTAAAAGCCCCCAGACCCTTCTAGAGCCCCCCACTACCCTTCTAAAAGCCCCCAGACCCTTCTAGAGGACCCCAGGACCCTTCTGAAAGCCCCCAGAACCTTCTAGAGCCCTCCAGGACCCTTCTAAAAGCCCCCAGACCCTTCTAGAGAATCCGAGGACCCTTCTAAAATTCCCCAGACCCTTCTAGAGCCCCCCCGGACCATTCTAAAAGCCCCCAGACCCTTCTAGAGCCCCCCAGGACCTTTCTAAAATCACCCAGACCCTTCTAGATGCTACCCGGACCCTTATAAAAGAACCCAGACCCTTCTAGAGCCTCCCAGTACCCTTCTAAAAGCAACCAGACCCTTCTAGAGAACCCCAGGACCCTTCTAAAAGCCCCCAGACCCTTCTAGACCCTCCCCGGATCCTTCGAAAAGACCCTAGACCCTTCTAGAGCCCCCCAGGATCATTCTAAAAGCCCCCAGACCCTTCTAGAGCCCCCCAGTACCCTTCTAAAAGACCCTAGACCCTTCTAGAGCCCCCCAGGACCCTTCTAAATGCCCCCAGACCCTTCAAGAGGCACCCAGGGCCCCTCTTAAGGAACCCCGTCCCTTCTAGAGCACCCCAGGACCCTTCTAAAAGTCCCCAGACCCTTCTAGAGCCCCCCCGGACCCTTCTAAAAGACCCCAGACCCTTCTAGATGACCCCAGGACCCTTCTGAAAGCCAGCAGAACATTCTAGAGTCACCCAGGACCCTTCTAAAGGCACCCAGACCCTTCTAGAGACCCCCAGGACCCTTCTGAAAGCCCCCAGAACCTTCTAGAGCCGTCCAGGACCCTTCTAAAAGCACCCAGACCCTTCTAGAGCATCCGAGGACCCTTCTAAAATTCCCCAGACCCTTCTAGAGCACCCCAGGACACTTTTAAAAGCACCCAGACCCTTCTAGAGCCACCCAGGACCCTTCTAAAAGCACCCAGAACCTTCTAGAGCCCCCCAGGACCCTTCTACAAGCCCCAAGACCCTTCTAGAGCATCCCAGGACCCTTCTAAAAGCACCCAGACCCATCTAGAGCCTCCCAGGACCCTTCTATAAGCCCCCAGAACCTTCTAGAGACTCCCAGGACCCTTCGAAAAGCCCCCAGACCCTTCTAGAGCCACCCAGGACCTTTCTAAAAGCCCCCAGACCATTCTAGAGCACCCCAGGACCCTTCTAAAAGCCCCCAGACCCTTCTAGAGCCACCCAGGACCCTTCTAAAAGCCCCCAGACCCTTCTAGAGGACCCCAGGACCCTTCTGAAAGCCCCCAGAACCTTCTAGAGCCCTCCAGGACCCTTCTAAAAGCCCCCAGACCCTTCTAGAGAATCCGAGGACCCTTCTAAAATTCCCCAGACCCTTCTAGAGCCCCCCCGGACCATTCTAAAAGCCCCCAGACCCTTCTAGAGCCCCCCAGGACCTTTCTAAAATCACCCAGACCCTTCTAGATGCTACCCGGACCCTTATAAAAGAACCCAGACCCTTCTAGAGCCTCCCAGTACCCTTCTAAAAGCAACCAGACCCTTCTAGAGAACCCCAGGACCCTTCTAAAAGCACCCAGACCCTTCTAGACCCTCCCCGGATCCTTCTAAAAGCCCCCAGACCCTTCTAGAGCCCCTAGGACCCTTCTAAAAGCCCCCAGACCCTTCTAGACCCTCCCCGGATCCTTCGAAAAGCCCCCAGACCCTTCTAGAGCCCCCCAGGATCATTCTAAAAGCCCCCAGACCCTTCTAGAGCCCCCCTGTACCCTTCTAAAAGCAACCAGACCCTTCTAGAGAACCCCAGGACCCTTCTAAAAGCCCCCAGACCCTTCTAGACCCTCCCCGGTTCCTTCTAAAAGCCCCCAGACCCTTCTAGAGCCCCCTAGGATCCTTCAAAAAGCACCCAGACCTTTCTAGACCGTCCCCGGATCATTCTAAAAGCCCCCAGACCCTTCTAGAGCCCCCCAGGATCATTCTAAAAGCCCCCAGACCCTTCTAGCGCCCCCTAGGACCTATCTAAAAGCACCCAGAACCTTCTAGAGGCCCCTAGGACCAATCTAAAAGCCCCCAGACCCTTCTAGACCCTCCCCGGATCCTTCGAAAAGACCCTAGACCCTTCTAGAGCCCCCCAGGATCATTCTAAAAGCCCCCAGACCCTTCTAGAGCCCCCCAGTACCCTTCTAAAAGACCCTAGACCCTTCTAGAGCCCCCCAGGACCCTTCTAAATGCCCCCAGACCCTTCAAGAGGCACCCAGGGCCCCTCTTAAGGAACCCCGTCCCTTCTAGAGCACCCCAGGACCCTTCTAAAAGTCCCCAGACCCTTCTAGAGCCCCCCCGGACCCTTCTAAAAGACCCCAGACCCTTCTAGATGACCCCAGGACCCTTCTGAAAGCCAGCAGAACATTCTAGAGTCACCCAGGACCCTTCTAAAGGCACCCAGACCCTTCTAGAGCCCCCCAGGACCCTTCTAAAAGCGCCCAGACCCTTCTAGAGACCCCCAGGACCCTTCTGAAAGCCCCCAGAACCTTCTAGAGCCGTCCAGGACCCTTCTAAAAGCACCCAGACCCTTCTAGAGCATCCGAGGACCCTTCTAAAATTCCCCAGACCCTTCTAGAGCACCCCAGGACACATTTAAAGGCACCCAGACCCTTCTAGAGCCACCCAGGACCCTTCTAAAAGCACCCAGAACCTTCTAGAGCCCCCCAGGACCCTTCTACAAGCCCCAAGACCCTTCTAGAGCATCCCAGGACCCTTCTAAAAGCACCCAGACCCATCTAGAGCCTCCCAGGACCCTTCTATAAGCCCCCAGAACCTTCTAGAGACTCCCAGGACCCTTCGAAAAGCCCCCAGACCCTTCTAGAGCCACCCAGGACCTTTCTAAAAGCCCCCAGACCCTTCTAGAGCCTCCCAGGACCCTTCTAAAAGCCCCCAGACCATTCTAGAGCACCCCAGGACCCTTCTAAAAGCCCCCAGACCCTTCTAGAGCCCCCCACTACCCTTCTAAAAGCCCCCAGACCCTTCTAGAGGACCCCAGGACCCTTCTGAAAGCCCCCAGAACCTTCTAGAGCCCTCCAGGACCCTTCTAAAAGCCCCCAGACCCTTCTAGAGAATCCGAGGACCCTTCTAAAATTCCCCAGACCCTTCTAGAGCCCCCCCGGACCATTCTAAAAGCCCCCAGACCCTTCTAGAGCCCCCCAGGACCTTTCTAAAATCACCCAGACCCTTCTAGATGCTACCCGGACCCTTATAAAAGAACCCAGACCCTTCTAGAGCCTCCCAGTACCCTTCTAAAAGCAACCAGACCCTTCTAGAGAACCCCAGGACCCTTCTAAAAGCCCCCAGACCCTTCTAGACCCTCCCCGGATCCTTCGAAAAGACCCTAGACCCTTCTAGAGCCCCCCAGGATCATTCTAAAAGCCCCCAGACCCTTCTAGAGCCCCCCAGTACCCTTCTAAAAGACCCTAGACCCTTCTAGAGCCCCCCAGGACCCTTCTAAATGCCCCCAGACCCTTCAAGAGGCACCCAGGGCCCCTCTTAAGGAACCCCGTCCCTTCTAGAGCACCCCAGGACCCTTCTAAAAGTCCCCAGACCCTTCTAGAGCCCCCCCGGACCCTTCTAAAAGACCCCAGACCCTTCTAGATGACCCCAGGACCCTTCTGAAAGCCAGCAGAACATTCTAGAGTCACCCAGGACCCTTCTAAAGGCACCCAGACCCTTCTAGAGACCCCCAGGACCCTTCTGAAAGCCCCCAGAACCTTCTAGAGCCGTCCAGGACCCTTCTAAAAGCACCCAGACCCTTCTAGAGCATCCGAGGACCCTTCTAAAATTCCCCAGACCCTTCTAGAGCACCCCAGGACACTTTTAAAAGCACCCAGACCCTTCTAGAGCCACCCAGGACCCTTCTAAAAGCACCCAGAACCTTCTAGAGCCCCCCAGGACCCTTCTACAAGCCCCAAGACCCTTCTAGAGCATCCCAGGACCCTTCTAAAAGCACCCAGACCCATCTAGAGCCTCCCAGGACCCTTCTATAAGCACCCAGAACCTTCTAGAGACTCCCAGGACCCTTCGAAAAGCCCCCAGACCCTTCTAGAGCCACCCAGGACCTTTCTAAAAGCCCCCAGACCATTCTAGAGCACCCCAGGACCCTTCTAAAAGCCCCCAGACCCTTCTAGAGCCACCCAGGACCCTTCTAAAAGCCCCCAGACCCTTCTAGAGGACCCCAGGACCCTTATGAAAGCCCCCAGAACCTTCTAGAGCCCTCCAGGACCCTTCTAAAAGCCCCCAGACCCTTCTAGAGAATCCGAGGACCCTTCTAAAATTCCCCAGACCCTTCTAGAGCCCCCCCGGACCATTCTAAAAGCCCCCAGACCCTTCTAGAGCCCCCCAGGACCTTTCTAAAATCACCCAGACCCTTCTAGATGCTACCCGGACCCTTATAAAAGAACCCAGACCCTTCTAGAGCCTCCCAGTACCCTTCTAAAAGCAACCAGACCCTTCTAGAGAACCCCAGGACCCTTCTAAAAGCACCCAGACCCTTCTAGACCCTCCCCGGATCCTTCTAAAAGCCCCCAGACCCTTCTAGAGGCCCCTAGGACCCTTCTAAAAGCCCCCAGACCCTTCTAGACCCTCCCCGGATCCTTCGAAAAGCCCCCAGACCCTTCTAGAGCCCCCCAGGATCATTCTAAAAGCCCCCAGACCCTTCTAGAGCCCCCCAGTACCCTTCTAAAAGCAACTAGACCCTTCTAGAGCCCCCCAGGACCCTTCTAAATGCCCCCAGACCCTTCAAGAGGCATCCAGGGCCCCTCTTAAGGAACCCCGTCCCTTCTATAGCCCCCCAGGACCCTTCTAAAAGTCCCCAGACCCTTCTAGAGCCCCCCCGGACCCTTCTAAAAGACCCCAGACCCTTCTAGATGACCCCAGGACCCTTCTGAAAGCCAGCAGAACATTCTAGAGTCACCCAGGACCCTTCTAAAGGCACCCAGACCCTTCTAGAGCCCCCCAGGACCCTTCTAAAAGCCCCCAGACCCTTCTAGAGCCACCCAGGACCCTTCTAAAAGCACCCAGAACCTTCAAGAGAACCCCAGGACCCTTCTACAAGCCCCAAGACCCTTCTAGAGCAACCCAGGACCATTCTAAAAGCAACCAGACCCATCTAGAGCCTCCCAGGACCCTTCTATAAGCCCCCAGAACCTTCTAGAGACTCTCAGGACCCTTCGAAAAGCCCCCAGACCATTCTAGAGCCACCCAGGACCTTTCTAAAAGCCCCCAGACCCTTCTAGAGCCTCCCAGGACCCTTCTAAAAGCCCCCAGACCCTTCTAGAGCACACCAGGACCCTTCTAAAAGCCCCCAGACCCTTCTAGAGCCACCCAGGACCCTTCTAAAAGCCCCCAGACCCTTCTAGAGGACCCCAGGACCCTTCTGAAAGCCAGCAGAGCATTCTAGAGTCACCCAGGACCCTTCTAAAGGCACGCAGACCCTTCTAGAGCCCCCCAGGACCCTTCTAAAAGCCCCCAGACCCTTCTAGAGACCCCCAGGACCCTTCTGAAAGCCCCCAGAACCTTCTAGAGCCCTCCAGGACCCTTCTAAAAGCCCCAGACCCTTCTAGAGAATCCGAGGACCCTTCTAAAATTCCCCAGACCCTTCTAGAGCCCCCCCGGACCCTTCTAAAAGCCCCCAGACCCTTCTAGAGCCCCCCAGGACCTTTCTAAAATCACCCAGACCCGTCTAGAGGCTCCCCAAACTCTTATAAAAGAACCCAGACCCTTCTAGAGCCTCCCAGTACCCTTCTAAAAGCAACCAGACCCTTCTAGAGCCCCCCAGTACCCTTCTAAAAGCACCTAGACCCTTCTAGAGCCCCCCAGGACCCTTCTAAATGCCCCCAGACCCTTCAAGAGGCACCCAAGGCCCCTCTTAAGGAACCCCGTCCCTTCTAGAGCACCCCAGGACCATTCTAAAAGTCCCCAGACTCTTCTAGAGCCACCCAGGACCCTTCTAAAAGCACCCAGACCCTTCTAGAGGCCCCCAGGACCCGTCTAAAAGCCTCTAGACCCTTCTAGAGCCCCCCAGGACCTTTCTAAAAGCACCCAGACCCGTCTAGAGGCTCCCCGACCCTTATAAAAGCACCCCGACCCTTCTAGAGCCTCCCAGTACCCTTCTAAAAGCAACCAGACCCTTCTAGAAAACCCCAGGACCCTTCTAAAAGCCCCCAGACCCATCTAGACCCTCCCGTATCCTTCTAAAAGCCCCCAGACCCTTCTAGAGCCCCCTAGGATCCTTCAAAAGCACCCAGACCTTTCTAGACCGTCCCCAGATCATTCTAAAAGCCCCCAGACCCTTCTAGAGCCCCCCAGGATCATTCTAAAAGCCCCCAGACCCTTCTAGAGGCCCCTAGGACCCTTCTAAAAGCCCCCAGACCCTTCTAGACCCTCCCCGGATCCTTTGAAAAGACCCCAGACCCTTCTAGAGTCCCCCAGGATCATTCTAAAAGCCCCGAGACCCTTCTAGATCCCCCCAGTACCCTTCTAAAAGCCCCTAGACGCTTCTAGAGCCCCCCAGGACCCTTCTAAATGCCCCCAGACCCTTCAAGAGGCACCCAGGTCCCCTCTTAAGGAACCCCGTCCCTTCTAGAGCACCCCAGGACCCTTCTAAAAGTCCCCAGACCCTTCTAGAGCCCCCCCGGACCCTTCTAAAAGACCCCAGACCCTTCTAGAGGACCCCAGGACCCTTCTGAAAGCCAGCAGAACATTCTAGAGTCACCCAGGACCCTTCTAAAGGCACCCAGACCCTTCTAGAGCCCCCCAGGACATTTCGAAAAGCGCCCAGACCCTTCTAGAGACTCCCAGGACCCTTCTGAAAGCCCCCAGAACCTTCTAGAGCACTCCAGGACCCTTCTAAAAGCACCCAGACCCTTCTAGAGCATCCGAGGACCCTTCTAAAATTCCCCAGACCCTTCTAGAGCACCCCAGGACACTTCTAAAAGCCCCCAGACCCTTCTAGAGCCCCCCCCGGACCCTTCTAAAATCACCCAGACCCTTCTAGAGCCACCCAGGACCCTTCTAAAAGCCCCCAGACCATTCTAGAGCCCCCCAGGACCCTTCTAAAAGCCCCCAGACCCTTCTAGAGACCCCCAGGACCCATCTGAAAGCTCCCAGAACTTTCTAGAGCCCCCCAGGACCCTTCTGAAAGCCCCCAGACCCTTCTAGAGCATCCGAGGACCCTTCTAAAAGCACCCAGACCCTTCTAGAGCCTCCCAGGACCCTTCTAAAAGCCCCCAGACCCTTCTAGAGGCCCCTAGGACCCTTCTAAAACCACCCAGAACCCTCTAGAGCCACCCAGGACTCTTCTAAAAGCACCCAGACCCTTCTAGAGCCTCCCAGGACCCTTCTAAAAGCACCCAGACCCTTCTAGAGCCCCCCAATAGCATTCTAAAGGCTCCCAGACCTTTCTAGACCCTCCCCGGATCATTCTAAAAGCCCCCAGACCCTTCTAGAGCCCCCCAGGATCATTCTAAAAGCCCCCAGACCCTTCTAGAGCACCCTAGGACCCATCTAAAAGCCCCCAGACCCATCTAGAGGCCCCTAGGACCCTTCTAAAAGACACCAGACCCTTCTAGACCCTCCCCGGATCCTTCGAAAAGACCCCAGACCCTTCTAGAGCCCCCCAGGATCATTCTAAAAGCCCCCAGACCCTTCTAGAGGCCCCCAGGAACCATCTAAAAGCACCCAGACCATTCTAGAGCCCCCCAGGACCCTTCTAAAGGCCCCCAGACCCTTCTAGACCCTCCCCGGATCATTCTAAAAGCCCCCAGATTCTTCTAGAGCCTCCCAGGACCATTCTAATAGCCCCCGACCTTTCTAGACCCTCCCCGGATCCTTCTAAATGAACCCAGACCTTTCTAGTGCCCCCCAGAACCCCTCTAAAAGCCTCCAGACCCTTGTAGAGCCCCCCAGGACCCGTCTAAAAGCGCCCAGACCCTTCTAGACCCTCCCCTGATCATTCTAAAAGACCCCAGACCCTTCTAAAAACTCCCAAGACTATTCTAAAAGAACCCAGACCCTTCTAGAGCCCCCCAAGACCCTTCTAAAAGCCTCCAGACCATTCTAGAGCCCCCCCGAACCACTCTAATAGTTCTCAGACCCTTCTAGAGGCCCCCAGGATACTTCTAAATGCCCCCAGACCCTTCTAGAGAAACCCAGGAACCTTCTAAAAGCCCCCAGACCCTTCTAGAGCCCCCCAGGACCCTTCTAAAAGCCCCCAGAACCTTCTAGACCCTCCCCGGATCATTCTAAAAGCCCCCAGACCCTTCTAGAGACACCCATGACCCTTCTAAAAGCACTCAGACCCTTCTAGAGGGCCCCAGGACCCTTCTAAAAGCACCCAGACCCTTCTAGAGCCTCCCAGGACCATTCTAAAAGACCCCAGACCCTTCAAGACCCCCCCAGGACCCTTCTAAAAGCCCCCAGACCCTTCTAGAGCCCCCCAGGACCCTTCTGAAAGGCCGCAGACACATCTAGACACTCCCCGGATCTTTCTAAAAGACCCCAGACACTTCTAGAGATCCCCAGGAGCATTCTAAAAGCACCCAGACCCTTCTAGAGCACTCCAGGACCCTTCTAAAAGCCCCCAGACCCTTCTAGAGCCCCCCAGGGCCCCTCTTAAGGCACCCCGTCCCTTCTAGGACACCCCAGGACCCTTCTTAAAGTCCCCAGACCCTTCTAGAGCACCCCAGGACCCTTCTAAAAGCCCCCAGACCCTTCTAGAGCCCCCCCGGACCCTTCTAAAAGCCTCCAGACCCTACTAGAGGACCCCTGGACCCTTCTGAAAGCCCCCAGAACCTTCTAGAGCATCCCAGGACAGTTCTAAAAGCCCCCAGACCCTTCTAGAGCATCCCAGGACAGTTCTAAAAGCCCCCAGACCCTTCTAGAGCCTCCCAGGACCCTTCTAAAAGCTCCCAGACCCTTCTAGAGCCTCCCAGGAGCCTTCTAAAAACCCCCAGACCCTTCTAGAGCCCCCCCGGACCACTCTAATAGATCCCAGACCATTCTAGAGGCCCCCAGGATACTTCTAAATGCCCCCAGACCCTTCTAGAGAACCCCGGGACCCTTCTAAAAGCCCCCAGACCCTTTCTAGAGCCCCCCAGGACCCTTCTAAAAGCCCCCAGAACCTTCTAGACCCTCCTCGGATCATTCTAAAAGCCCCCAGACCCTTCTAGAGACACCCATGACCCTTCTAAAAGCACTCAGACCCTTCTAGAGGGCCCCAGGACCCTTCTAAAAGCACCCAGACCCTTCTAGAGCCTCCCAGGACCATTCTAAAAGCCCCCAGACCCTTCAAGACCCCCTCAGGACCCTTCTAAAAGCCCCCAGACCCTTCTAGAGCCCCCCAGGACCCTTCTGAAAGGCCGCAGACACATCTAGACACTCCCCGGATCTTTCTAAAAGACCCCAGACACTTCTAGAGATCCCCAGGAGCATTCTAAAAGAACCCAGACCCTTCTAGAGCACTCCAGGACCCTTCTAAAAGCCCCCAGACCCTTCTAGAGCCACCCAGGGCCCCTCTTAGGGCACCCCGTCCCTTCTAGGACACCCCAGGACCCTTCTTAAAGTCCCCAGACCCTTCTAGAGCACCCCAGGACCCTTCTAAAAGCCCCCAGACCCTTCTAGAGCCCCCCGGACCCTTCTAAAAGCCTCCAGACCCTACTAGAGCCCCCTAGGATCCTTCAAAAAGCACCCAGACCCTTCTAGAGCACCCCAGGACCCTTCTAAAAGCCCCCAGACCCTTCTAGAGCTCCCCCGGACCCTTCTAAAAGCCCCTAGACCCTTCTAGAGGCCCCCACGACCCTTCTGAAAGCCGCCAGATCCTTCTAGAGCCCCACAGGACACTTCTAAAAGCACCCAGACCCTTCTACAGACCCCCAGGACATTATAAAAGCCCCCAGACCCTTCTAGAGCCCCCCAGGACCCTTCTAAAAGCCCCCAGACCCTTCTACAGCCCCCCAGGACGCTTCTAAAAACTTCCAAACCCTTCTAGACCGTCCCCGGATCATTCTAAAAGCAACCAGACCCTTCTAGAGCCCCCCAGAATCATTCTAAAAGCCCACTGACCCTTCTAGAGCCCCCTAGGACCCATCTAAAAGCACCCAGACCCTTCTAGAGACACCCAGGACCCTTCTAAAAGCCCCCAGACCGTTCTAGACCCTCCCAGGACCCTTCTACAAGCCCCCAGACCATTCTAGAGACCCCCAGGACCCTTCTAATAGCCCCCAGACCCGTCTAGAGGCCACCAGGACCCTTCTAAAAGTCCCCAGATTCTTCTAGAGCCCCCCCGGACCCTTGTAAAAGCCCCCAGACCCTTCTAGAGTCCCCCAGGACCCTTATAAAAGCACCCAGACCCTTCCAGAGCCTCACAGTTCCCTTCTAAACGCCCCCAGACCCTTCTAGAGGCCCTTAGGACCCTTCTAAAAGCCTCTAGACCCTTCTAGAGCCTCCCAGGACCCTTATAAAAGCCCCCAGACCCTTCTAAAGCCTCCCAGGACCATTCTAAAAGCCCCCAGACATTTCTAGAGCCCCTCAGGACCCTTCTAAATGCCCCCAGACCCTTCTAGAGAACCCCAGGACCCATCTAAAAGCCCCCAGATCCTTCTAGAGGCCTCCAGGACCCTTCTAAAAGCCCCCAGACCCTTCTAGAGCCCCCCCGGACCATTCTAAAAGACCCCAGACCCTTCTAGAGCCCCCCAGGACCCTACTAAAAGCTCCCAGACCCTTCTAGAGACCCCCAGGACCCTTCTAAAAGCCCCCAGACCCTTCTAGACCCTCCCCGGATCCTTCTAAAAGCCCCCAGACCCTTCTAGATCCTCCCAGGACCTTTCTAAAAGCCCCCAGACATTTCTGGAGGCCCCAGGATCCTTCTAAAAGCCCCCAGACCCTTCTAGAGCACCCCAGGACCCTTCTAAAAGCCCCCAGACCCTTCTAGAGCCCCCCAGGACACTTCTAAAAGCCCCCAGACCCTTCTTGAGCCCCCCAGGACCCTTCTAAATGCCCACAGACCCTTCTAGCGGCACCCAGGACCCTTCTACAACCCCCCAAAACCTTCTAGAGCCCCCCAGGACCATTCTAAAAGCTCCCAGACCATTCTAGAGCCCCCCAGGACCCTTCTAAAAGCCCCCAGACCCTTCTAGAGCCCCCAGGACCCTTCTACAAGCCCCCAGACCATTCTAGAGCCACCCAGGGCCCTTCTAAAAGCACCCAGACGCTTCTAGAGGCCCCCAGGACCCGTCTAAAAGCCTCTAGACCCTTCTAGAGCCCCCCAGGACCTTTCTAAAAGCACCCAGACCCTTATAGAGGCTCCCCGGACCCTTATAAAAGCACCCCGACCCTTCTAGAGGCCCCCAGGACCCGTCTAAAAGCCTCTAGACCCTTCTAGAGCCCCCCAGGACCTTTCTAAAAGTCCCCAGACTCTTCTAGACCCTCCCCGGATCCCTCTAAAAGCCCCCAGACCCTTCTAGAGCCACCTAGGATCCTTCAAAAAGCACCCAGACCTTTCTAGACTGTCCCCGGATCATTCTAAAAGCCCCCAGACAATTCTAGAGCCCTCCAGGATCATTCTAAAAGCCCCCAGACCCTTCTAGAGCCCCCTAGGACCCATGTAAAAGCACCCAGACCCTTCTAGAGACACCCAGGACCCTTCTAAAAGCCGCCAGACCGTTCTAGAGCCCCCCAGGATCATTCCAAAAGCCCCCAGACCCTTCTAGAGCCCCCTAGGACCCATCTAAAAGCCCCCAGACCCTTCTAGAGGCCCCTAGGACCCTTCTAAAAGCCCCCAGACCCTTCTAGACCCTCCCCGGATCCTTCTAAAAGCCCCCAGACCCTTCTAGAGCCCCCCAGGACCCTTCTAAAAGCCCCCAGACCCTTCAAGAGGCACCCAGACCCCCTCTTAATGAACCCCGTCCCTTATAGATCACCCCAGGACCCTTCTAAAAGCCCCCAGACCCTTCTAGAGCCCCCCCGGACCCTTCTAAAAGACCCCAGACCCTTCTAGAGGACCCCAGGACCCTTCTGAAAGCCAGCAGAACATTCTAGATTCACCCAGGACCCTTCTAATGGCACCCAGACCCTTCTAGAGCCCCCCAGGACCATTCTAAAAGCGCCCAGACCCTTCTAGAGACTCCCAGGACCCTTCTGAAAGCCCCCAGAACCTTCTAGAGCCCTCCAGGACCCTTCTAAAAGCACCCAGACCCTTCTAGAGCATCCGAGGACCCTTCTAAAATTCCCCAGACCGTTCTAGAGCAACCCAGGACACTTCTAAAAGCCCCCAGACCCTTCTAGAGCCCCCCCGGACCCTTCTAAAAGCCCCCAGACCCTTCTAGAGCCACCCAGGACCCTTCTAAAAGACCCCAGACCATTCTAGAGCCCCCCAGGACCCTTCTAAAAGCCCCCAGACCCTTCTAGAAACCCCCAGGACCCATCTGAAAGCTCCCAGAACTTTCTAGAGCCCCCCAGGACCCTTCTGAAAGCCCCCAGACCCTTCTAGAGCATCCGAGGACCCTTCTAAAAGCACCCAGACCCTTCTAGAGCATCCCAGGACCCTTCTACAAGCCACCAGACCCTTCTAGAGGCCCCTAGGACCCTTCTAAAACCACCCAGAACCCTCTAGAGCCACCCAGGACTCTTCTAAAAGCCCCCAGACCCTTCCAGAGCCTCCCAGGACCCTTCTAAAAGCACCCAGACCCTTCTAGAGCCCCCCAATACCATTCTAAAGGCCCCCAGACCTTTCTAGACCCTCCCCGGATCATTCTAAAAGCCCCCAGACCCTTCTAGAGCCCCCCAGGATCATTCTAAAAGCCCCCAGACCCTTCTAGAGCCCCCTAGGACCCATCTAAAAGCCCCCAGACCCATCTAGAGCCCCCTAGGACCCTTCTAAAAGACCCCAGACCCTTCTAGACCCTCCCTGGATCCTTCGACAAGACCCCAGACCCTTCTAGAGCCCCCCAGGATCATTCTAAAAGCCCCCAGTCCCTTCTAGAGGCCCCCAGGAACCTTTTAAAAGACCCCAGACCATTCTAGAGCCCCCCAGGACCCTTCTAAAGGCCCCCAGACCCTTCTAGACCCTCCCCGGATCATTCTAAAAGCCACCAGATTCTTCTAGATCCTCCCAGGACCATTCTAATAGCCCCCGACCTTTCTAGACCCTCCCCGGATCCTTCTAAATGAACCCAGACCTTTCTAGTGTCCCCCAGAACCCCTCTAAAAGCCTCCAGACCCTTGTAGAGCCCCCCAGGACCCGTCTAAAAGCGCCCAGACCCTTCTAGACCCTCCCCTGATCATTCTAAAAGACCCCAGACCCTTCTAAAACCTCCCAGAACCATTCTAAAAGAACCCAGACCCTTCTAGACCCTCCCCGGATTATTCTAAAAGCCCCCAGCCCCTTCTAGAGCCCCCCAGACCCTTCTAAAAGGCTCCAGACCCTTCTAGAGCCCCCCCGAACCACTCTAATAGTTCTCAGACCCTTCTAGAGGCCCCCAGGACCCTTCTATAAGTCCCCAGACCCTTCTAGAGAACCCCAGGAACCTTCTAAAAGCCCCCAGACCCTTCTAGAGCCTCCCAGGAGCCTTCTAAAAACCCCCAGACCCTTCTAGAGCCCCCCCGGACCACTCTAATAGATCCCAGACCCTTCTAGAGGCCCCCAGGATACTTCTAAATGCCCCCAGACCCTTCTAGAGAACCCCGGGACCCTTCTAAAAGCCCCCAGACCCTTCTAGAGCCCCCCAGGACCCTTCTAAAAGCCCCCAGAACCTTCTAGAACATCCCAGGACAGTTCTAAAAGCCCCCAGACCCTTCTAGAGCATCCCAGGACAGTTCTAAAAGCCCCCAGACCCTTCTAGAGCCTCCCAGGACCCTTCTAAAAGCTCCCAGACCCTTCTAGAGCTTCCCAGAATCCTTCTAAAAACCCCCAGACCCTTCTAGAGCCCCCCCGGACCACTCTAATAGATCCCAGACCCTTCTAGAGGCCCCCAGGATACTTCTAAATGCCCCCAGACCCTTCTAGAGAACCCCGGGACCCTTCTAAAAGCCCCCAGACCCTTCTAGAGCCCCCCAGGACCCTTCTAAAAGCCCCCAGAACCTTCTAGAACATCCCAGGACAGTTCTAAAAGCCCCCAGACCCTTCTAGAGCATCCCAGGACAGTTCTAAAAGCCCCCAGACCCTTCTAGAGCCTCCCAGGACCCTTCTAAAAGCTCCCAGACCCTTCTAGAGCTTCCCAGAATCCTTCTAAAAACCCCCAGACCCTTCTAGAGCCCCCCCGGACCACTCTAATAGATCCCAGACCCTTCTAGAGGCCCCCAGGATACTTCTAAATGCCCCCAGACCCTTCTAGAGAACCCCGGGACCCTTCTAAAAGCCCACAGACCCTTTCTAGAGCCCCCCAGGACCCTTCTAAAAGCCCCCAGACCCTTCTAGACCCTCCCCGGATCATTCTAAAAGCCCCCAGACCCTTCTAGAGCATCCCAGGACAGTTCTAAAAGCCCCCAGACCCTTCTAGAGCCCCCCAGGACCCTTCTGAAAGGCCGCAGACACATCTAGACACTCCCCGGATCTTTCTAAAAGACCCCAGACACTTCTAGAGATCCCCAGGAGCATTCTAAAAGAACCCAGACCCTTCTAGAGCACTCCAGGACCCTTCTAAAAGTGCCCAGGCCCTTCTAGAGCCTCCCAGGGCCCCTCTTAAGGCACCCCGTCCCTTCTAGGACACCCCAGGACCCTTCTTAAAGTCCCCAGACCCTTCTAGAGCACCCCAGGACCCTTCTAAAAGCCCCCAGACCCTTCTAGAGCCCCCCCGGACCCTTCTAGAAGCCTCCAGACCCTACTAGAGCCCCCTAGGATCCTTCAAAAAGCACCCAGACCCTTCTAGAGCACCCCAGGACCCTTCTAAAAGCCCCCAGACCCTTCTAGAGCTCCCCCGGACCCTTCTAAAAGTCCCTAGACCCTTCTAGAGGCCCCCACGACCCTTCTGAAAGCCGCCAGATCCTTCTAGAGCCCCACAGGACACTTCTAAAAGCCCCCAGACCCTTCTAGAGGCCCCCAGGACCCTTCTAAAGGCCCCCAGACCCTTCTAGACCCTCCCCGGATCATTCTAAAAGCCCCCAGATTCTTCTAGAGCCTCCCAGGACCATTCTAATAGCCCCCCGACCTTTCTAGACCCTCCCCGGATCCTTCTAAATGAACCCAGACCTTTCTAGTGCCCCCCAGAACCCCTCTAAAAGCCTCCAGACCCTTGTAGAGCCCCCAGGACCCGTCTAAAAGCGCCCAGACCCTTCTAGACCCTCCCCTGATCATTCTAAAAGACCCCAGACCCTTCTAAAACCTCCCAGAACCATTCTAAAAGAACCCAGACCCTTCTAGACCCTCCCCGGATTATTCTAAAAGCCCCCAGACCCTTCTAGAGCCCCCCCAGACCCTTCTATAAGCCTCCAGACCCTTCTAGAGTCCCCCGAACCACTCTAATAGTTCTCAGACCCTTCTAGAGGCCCCCAGGACCCTTCTATAAGTCCCCAGACCCTTCTAGAGAACCCCGGGAACCTTCTAAAAGCCCCCAGACCCTTCTAGAGCATCCGAGGACCCTTCTAAAAGCACCCAGACCCTTCTAGAGCATCCCAGGACCCTTCTAAAAGCCCCAGACTCTTCTAGAGGCCCCTAGGACCCTTCTAAAACCACCCAGAACCCTCTAGAGCCACCCAGGACTCTTCTAAAAGCCCCCAGACCCTTCTAGAGCCTCCCAGGACCCTTCTAAAAGCACACCGACCCTTCTACAGACCCCCAGGACATTATAAAAGTCCCCAGACCCTTCTAGAGCCCCCCCGGACACTTCTAAAAGCCTCCAGACCCTACTAGAGCCCCCTAGGATCCTTCAAAAAGCACCCAGACCCTTCTAGAGCACCCCAGGACCCTTCTAAAAGCCCCCAGACCATTCTAGAGCCCCCCAGGACAATTCTAAAAGCCACCAGACCCTTCTAGAGACCCCCAGGACCCATCTGAAAGCTCCCAGAACTTTCTAGAGCTCCCCAGGACCCTTCTGAAAGCCCCCAGACCCTTCTAGAGCATCCGAGGACCCTTCTAAAAGCACCCAGACCCTTCTAGAGCATCCCAGGACCCTTCTAAAAGCCCCCAGACTATTCTAGAGGCCCCTAGGACCCTTCTAAAACCACCCAGAACCCTCTAGAGCCACCCAGGACTCTTCTAAAAGCCCCCAGACCCTTCTAGAGCCTCCCAGGACACTTCTAAAAGCACACCGACCCTTCTACAGACCCCCAGGACATTATAAAAGCCCCCAGACCCTTCTAGAGCCCCCCCGGACCCTTCTAAAAGCCTCCAGACCCTACTAGAGCCCCCTAGGATCCTTCAAAAAGCACCCAGACCCTTCTAGATCACCCCAGGACCCTTCTAAAAGCCCCCAGACCCTTCTAGAGCCCCCCAGGGCCCCTCTTAAGGCACCCCGTCCCTTCTAGGACACCCCAGGACCCTTCTTAAAGTCCCCAGACCCTTCTAGAGCCACCCAGGACGCTTATAAAAGTCCCCAGACCCTTCTAGAGCCACCCAGGACGCTTATAAAAGCCCCCAGACCCTTCTAGAGCCCCCCAGGATCATTCTAAAAGCCCCCAGACCCTTCTAGAGCCCCCCAGTACCCTTCTAAAAGCCCCTAGACCCTTCTAGAGCCCCCGAGGACCCTTCTAAAAGCCCCCAGACCCTTCTAGAGGCCCCCAGGAACCTTCTAAAAGACCCAAGACCATTCTAGAGCCCCCCAGGACCCTTCTAAAAGCCCCCAGACCCTTCCTGAGCCACCCAGGACCCTTCTAAATGCCCCCTGACCCTTCTAGCGGCACCCAGGACCCTTCTACAAGCTCCCAAACCCTCCTAGAGCCCCCCAGGACCTTTCTAAAAGCTCCCAGACCATTCTAGAGCCCACCAGGACCCTTCTAAAAGCCCCCAGACCCTTCTAGAGCCCCCCAGGACCCTTCTAAAAGCACCCAGACCCTTCTAGAGCCACCCAGGACCCTTCTAAAAGCACCCAGACGCTTCTAGAGGCCCCCAGGACCCGTGTAAAAGCCTCTAGACCCTTCTAGAGCCCCCCAGGACCTTTCTAATAGCACCCAGACCCTTATAGAGGCTCCCCGGACCCTTATAAAAGCACCCCGACCCTTCTAGAGGCCCCCAGGACCCGTCTAAAAGCCTCTAGACCCTTCTAGAGCCCCCCAGGACCTTTCTAAAATTCCCCAGACCCTTCTAGACCCTCCCCGGATCCCTCTAAAAGCCCCCAGACCCTTCTAGAGCCCCCTAGGATCCTTCAAAAAGCACCCAGACCTTTCTAGACCGTCCCCGGATCATTTTAAAAGCCCCCAGACCCTTCTAGAGCCCTCCAGGATCATTCTAAAAGCCCCCAGACCCTTCTAGAGCCCCCTAGGACCCATGTAAAAGCACCCAGACCCTTCTAGAGACACCCAGGACCCTTCTAAAATCCGCCAGACCGTTCTAGAGCCCCCCAGGATCATTCCAAAAGACCCCAGACCCTTCTAGAGCCCCCTAAGACCCATCTAAAAGCCCCCAGACCCTTCTAGAGGCCCCTAGGACCCTTCTAAAAGCCCCCAGACCCTTCTAGACCCTCCCCGGATCCTTCGAAAAGACCCCAGACCCTTCTAGAGCCCCCCAGGATCATTCTAAAAGCCCCCAGACCCTTCTAGAGCCCCCCAGTACCCTTCTAAAAGCCCCTAGACCATTCTAGAGCCCCCCAGGACCCTTCTAAAAGCCCCCAGACCCTTCAAGAGGCACCCAGGGCCCCTCTTAAGGAACCCCGTCCCTTCGAGATCACCCCAGGACCCTTCTAAAAGTCCCCAGTCCCTTGTAGAGCACCCCAGGACCCTTCTAAAAGCCCCCAGACCATTCTAGAGCCCCCCCGGACCCTTCTAAAAGACCCCAGACCCTTCTAGAGGACCCCAGGACCCTTCTGAAAGCCAGCAGAACATTCTAGAGTCACCCAGGACCTTTCTAAAGGCACCCAGACCCTTCTAGAGCCCCCCAGGACACTTCTAAAAGCGCCCAGACCCTTCTAGAGACTCCCAGGACCCTTCTGAAAGCACCCAGAACCTTCTAGAGCCCTCCAGGACCCTTCTAAAAGCACCCAGACCCTTCTAGAGCATCCGAGGACCCTTCTAAAATTCCCCAGACCCTTCTAGACCCTCCCCGGATTATTCTAAAAGCCCCCAGACCCTTCTAGAGCCCCCCCGGACCCTTCTAAAAGCCCCCAGACCCTTCTAGAGCCACCCAGGACCCTTCTAAAAGCCCCCAGACCATTCTAGAGCCCCCCAGGACAATTCTAAAAGCCACCAGACCCTTCTAGAGACCCTCAGGACCCATCTGAAAGCTCCCAGAACTTTCTAGAGCTCCCCAGGACCCTTCTGAAAGCCCCCAGACCCTTCTAGAGCATCCGAGGACCCTTCTAAAAGCACCCAGACCCTTCTAGAGCATCCCAGGACCCTTCTAAAAGCCCCCAGACTCTTCTAGAGGCCCCTAGGACCCTTCTAAAACCACCCAGAACCCTCTAGAGCCACCCAGGACTCTTCTAAAAGCCCCCAGACCCTTCTAGAGCCTCCCAGGACCCTTCTAAAAGCACCCAGACCCTTCTAGAGCCCCCCAATACCATTCTAAAGGCCCCCAGACCCTTCTAGACCCTCCCCGGATCATTCTAAAAGCCCCCAGACCCTTCTAGAGCCCCCCAGGATCATTCTAAAAGCCCCCAGACCCTTCTAGAGCCCCCTAGGACCCATCTAAAAGCCCCCAGACCCATCTAGAGCCCCCTAGGACCCTTCTAAAAGACCCCAGACCCTTCTAGACCCTCCCCGGATCCTTCGACAAGACCCCAGACCCTTCTAGAGCCCCCCAGGATCATTCTAAAAGCCCCCAGACCCTTCTAGATTCCCCCAGGAACCTTCTAAAAGACCCAAGACCATTCTAGAGCCCCCCAGGACCCTTCTAAAGGCCCCCAGACCCTTCTAGACCCTCCCCGGATCATTCTAAAAGCCCCCAGATTATTCTAGAGCCTCCCAGGACCATTCTAATAGCCCCCCGACCTTTCTAGACCCTCCCCGGATCCTTCTAAATGAACCCAGACCTTTCTAGTGCCCCCCAGAACCCCTCTAAAAGCCTCCAGACCCTTGTAGAGCCCCCCAGGACCCGTCTAAAAGCGCCCAGACCCTTCTAGACCCTCCCCTGATCATTCTAAAAGACCCCAGACCCTTCTAAAACCTCCCAGAACCATTCTAAAAGAACCCAGACCCTTCTAGACCCTCCCCGGATTATTCTAAAAGCCCCCAGACCCTTCTAGAGCCCCCCCAGACCCTTCTAAAAGCCTCCAGACCCTTCTAGAGCCCCCCCGAACCACTCTAATAGTTCTCAGACCCTTCTAGAGGCCCCCAGGACCCTTCTAAATGCCCCCAGACCCTTCTAGAGAAACCCAGGAACCTTCTAAAAGCCCACAGACCCTTCTAGAGCCTCCCAGGAGCCTTCTAAAAACCCCCAGACCCTTCTAGAGCCCCCCCGGACCACTCTAATAGATCCCAGACCCTTCTAGAGGCCCCCAGGATACTTCTAAATGCCCCCAGACCCTTCTAGAGAACTCCGGGACCCTTCTAAAAGCCCCCAGACCCTTCTAGAGCCCCCCAGGACCCTTCTAGAAGTCCCCAGAATCTTCTAGACCCTCCCCTTATCATTCTTAAAGCCCCCAGACCCTTTTAGAGACCCCCATGACCCTTCTAAAAGCACTCAGACCCTTCTAGAGGGCCCCAGGACCCTTCTAAAAGCACCCAGACCCTTCTAGAGCCTCCCAGTACCCTTATAAAAGCCCCCAGACCCTTCTAGAACCCCCCAGGACCCTTCTAAAAGCACCCAGACCCTTCTAGAGCCCCCCAGGACCCTTCTGAAAGGCCGCAGACACATCTAGACACTCCCCGGATCTTTCTAAAAGACCCCAGACACTTCTAGAGATCCCCAGGAGCATTCTAAAAGCCCCCAGACCCTTCTAGAGCACTCCAGGACCCTTCTAAAAGACCCCAGACCCTTCTAGAGCCCCCCAGGGCCCCTCTTAAGGCACCCCGTCCCTTCTAGGACACCCCAGGACCCTTCTTAAAGTCCCCAGACCCTTCTAGAGGCCCCCAGGACCCTTCTAAAAGCCCCCAGACCCTTCTAGAGCCCCCCCGGACCCTTCTAAAAGCCTCCAGACCCTACTAGAGCCCCCTAGGATCCTTCAAAAAGCACCCAGACCCTTCTAGAGCACCCCAGGACCCTTCTAAAAGCCCCCAGACCCTTCTAGAGCCACCCAGGACGCTTATAAAAGCCCCCAGACCCTTCTAGAGACCCCCAGGACCCTTCTAAAAGCCCCCAGACCCTTCTAGAGCCCCCCAGGACCCTTCTAAAAGCCCCCAGACCCTTCTAGAGCACACCAGGACCCTTCTAAAAGCACCCAGACCCTTCTAGAGCCACCCAGGACCATTCTAAATGTACCCAGACCCTTCTAGAGGCCCCCAGGACCCGTCTAAAAGCCTCTAGACCCTTCTAGAGCCCCCCATTACCTTTCTAAAAGCACCCAGACCCTTCTAGAGGCTCCCCGGACCCTTATAAAAGCACCCCGACCCTTCTAGAGCCAACTAGGATCCTTCAAAAAGCACCCAGACCTTTCTAGACCGTCCCCGGATCATTCTAAAAGCCCCCAGACCCTTCTAGAGCCCCCCAGGATCATTCTAAAAGCCCCCAGACTCTTCTAGAGCCCCCCAGGATCATTCCAAAAGTCCCAGACCCTTCTAGAGCCCCCTAGGACCCATCTAAAAGCCCCCAGACCCTTCTAGAGGCCCCTAGGACCCTTCTAAAAGCCCCCAGACCCTTCTATACCCTCCCCGGATCCTTCGAAAAGACCCCAGACCCTTCTAGAGCCCCCCAGGATCATTCTAAAAGCCACCAGACCCTTCTAGAGCACCCCAGGACAATTCTAAAAGCCCCCAGACCCTTCTATAGCCCCCCAGGCCTCCTCTTAAGGCACCCCGTCCCTTCTAGAGCACCCCAGAACCCTTCTAAAAGACCCAGACCTTTCTAGAGCACGCCAGGACCCGTCTAAAAGCCCCCAGACCATTCTAGAGTCCCCCGGACCCTTCTAAAAGCCTCCAGACCCTTCTAGAGGCCCCCTGGACCTATCTGAAAGCACCCAGACCCTTCTAGAGCCTACCAGGACCTTTCTACAAGCCCCCAGACCCTTCTAGAGCCACCAAGGACCCTTCTAAAAGCCCCCAGACCCTTCTAGAGGCCCCCAGGACCCTTCTAAAAGCCCCCAGACACTTCTAGAGCCTCCCAGGACCATTCTACAAGATCCCCAGACCCTTCTAGAGCCCCCCAGGACCCTTCTACAAGCCCCCAGACCATTCTAGATCCACCCAGGACCCTTCTAAAAGCCACCAGACCCTTCTAGAGGACCCCAGGACTCGTCTAAAAGCCTCTAGACCCTTCTAGAGAACCCCAGGACCTTTCTAAAAGCACCCAGACCCTTCTAGATGCTCCCCGGTCCCTTATAAATGCACCCCGACCATTCTAGAGTCTCCCATTACCCTTCTAAAAGCCACCAGACCCTTCTAGAGACCCCCAGGACCCTTCTAAAAGCCCCCAGACCCTTCTAGACACTCCCCGGATCCTTCTAAACGCCCTCAGACCCTTCTAGAGCCCCCTAGGATCCTTCAAAAAGCACCCAGACCCTTCTAGACCGTCCCCGGATCATTCTAAAAGCCCCCAGACCCTTCTAGAGCCCCCCAGGACCCTTCTAAAAGCCCCCTGACCCTTCTAGAGCCACCTATGACCCATCTAAAAGCCCCCAGACCCTTCTAGAGGTCCCCAGGACCCTTCTAAAAGCCCCCAGACCCTTCTAGACCCTCCCCGGATCCTTCTAAAGAACCCCAGACCATTCTAGAGCATCCCAGGACCATTCTAAAGCCCTCAGACCCTTCTAGAGGACCCCAGGACCCTTCTAAAAGCCCCCAGACACTTCTAGAGCCCCCCCGGACCCTTCTAAAGAACCCCAGACCATTCTAGAGCATCCCAGGACCATTCTAAAGCCCTCAGACCCTTCTAGAGGACCCCAGGACCCTTCTAAAAGCCCCCAGACACTTCTAGAGCCCCCCCGGACCCTTCTAAAAGCCTACAGACCCTTCTAGAGCCCCCCAGGACCCTTCTAAAAGCCCCCAGACCAATCTAGATGTCCCCAGGGCCCTCTTAAGGCACCCGGTCCATTCTATAGCACCCCAGGACCCTTCTAAAAGTCCCCAGACCCTTCTAGAGCACCCCAGGACCCTTCTAAAAGCCCCAAGACCCTTCTAGAGCCCCCCAGGACCCTTCTAAAAGCACCAAGAACCGTCTAGAGCATCCCAGGGCCCTTCTAAAAGAACCCAGACCCTTCTAGAGCTCCCCAGGACCCTTCTAAAAGCCCCCAGACCATTCTAGAGACCCCCATGACCCTTCTGAAAGCCTCCAGAACCTTCTAGATCCACACAGGTTCCTTCTAAAAGCCACCAGACCCTTCTAGACCCCCCCAGGACCATTCTAAAAGCCCCCAGACCCTTCTAGAGGCCCCCAGGACCCTTCTAAATGCCCCCAGACCCTTCTAGATAAGCCAGGACCCTTCTAAAAGCAACCAGAACCTTCTAGAGCCACCCAGGACCATTCTAAAAGCCCCCAAACCCTTCTAGAGCCTCCCAGGACCCTTCTAAAAGCACCCAGACCCTTCTAGAGAGCCCCAGGACCATTCTAAAGGCCACCAGACTCTTCTAGACCCTCCCCGGATCATTCTAAAAGCCCCCAGACCCTTCTAGAGACCCCCTTGTACCCTTATAAAGGCCCCCAGACCCTTCTAGACACTCCCCGGATCATTCTAAAAGCCCCCAGACCCTTCTAGAGCCTCGCAGAACCCCTCTAAAAGCCCCCAGACCCTTCTAGAGCCTCCCAGGACCCCTCTAAAAGCCTCCAGACCCTTCTAGAGGTCCCCAGGACCCTTCTAAAAGTCCCCAGACCCTTCTAGAGCCTTCCAGGACCCTTCTAAAAGCCCCCAGACCCTTCTAGAGCACCCCCGGACCCCTCTGATATATCCCACACCATTCTAGAGGCCACCAGGATACTTTCAAAAGCCCCCAGACCCTTCTAGAGAACCCCAGGACCCTTCTAAAAGCCCCCAGACCATTCTAGAGCCCCCCAGGGCCCTTCTAAAAGCCCCGAGACCCTTCTAGGAGAGACGGGGGTCCTTAAGAGGGGCCTTGGGGTCCTCTAGAAGGGTCTGGGGGCTTATAGAAGTGTCCTGGCGGGCTCTCGAAGGGTCTGGGTTCTTTGAGAAGGGTCTTTGGGTGGCTCTAGAAGGGTCTGGGGTCTTTTGGAAGGGTCCTGGGTGCCTCAAGAAGGGTCTGGGGGCTTTTATAGGGTCCTGGGGGGCTCTAGAAGGGTCTGGGGCTTTTTAGAAGAGTCCTGGGGAGCTCTAGAAGGGTCTGGGGCTTTCAGAAGGGTCTTGGGGTCGCTAGAGGTGTTTGGGTGTATTTGGAAGGGTCCTGGGGAGCTCTAGAAGGGTCTGGGTGCTTTCAGAAGGGTCCTGGGGGCATGTAGAATGGTCTGGAGGCTTTTAGAATGGTCCTGATGGGCTCTAGAATGGTCTGGGGGCATTCAGAACGGTCCTGGTGGCCTCTAGAAGGGACTGGATGTTTTTATAAGAGTCCTGGGGGGCTCTAGATTGGTCTGGGGGCATTTAGAAGGGTCCTGGGGGGCTCTAGAAGGGTCTGGGGGCTTTTAGAAGGATACGTGGAATCTCTAGAAGGGTCTGTAGTCTTTTAGAAGGGTCCTGGGGGGCTCTAGAAGGGTCTGGAGGCTTTTAGAAGGGTCCTGGGTGGCTCTAGAAGGGTGTGGGGGCTTTTAGAGGGATCCGGGGAGGGTCTAGAACGGTCTGGGGGGTTTTAGAAGGGTCCTGGGGGGTTCTAGAAGGGTCTGGGGGATTTTAGAAGGGTTCTGGTGGGCTCTAGAAGGGTCTGAGGGATTTTAGAAGGGTCCTGGGGAGCTCTAGAAGGGTCTGGGTGCTTTTATAGGGGCCCTGGGCTTCTCTAGAAGGGTCTGGGTGCTTTTAGAAGGGTCCTGCGGGACTCTAGAAAAGTCTGGAGGCTTTTAGAAGGTCCTGGAGGGCTCTAGAAGGGTCTGAGTATCATTAGAGGGGCCTTGGGGGCATCTAGAAGGGTCTGGGGGATATTAGAAGGGTCCTGGAGAGCTCTAGAAGGGTCTTGGGGTTTTTAGAAGGGTCCTGGGAGGCTCTAGAAGGGTCTGGGGGCTTTTAGATGGGTCCTGCGGGTCTCTAGAAGGGTCTGGGTGCTTTTAGAAGTGTCCTGGGGGGCTCTAGAAGGGTAGGGGGGGTTTTAGGATAGTCCTGGTGGGCTCTAGAAGGGTGTGAGGGCTTTTAGAAGGTTCCTCGGGGCATCTAGAAGGGTCTGGGGGCTTTTAGAAGGGTCCTGTGGGGCTCTAGAAGGGTCAGGGTGCTTTTAGAAGGGGCCTAGGGGGCTCTAGAAGGGTCTGGGGGCTTTTAGAAGGGTCCTAAGGGGCTCTAGAAGGGTCTGGGGGATTTTAGAAGGGTCCTGGGTAGCTCTAGAAGGGTCTGGGGGCTTTCAGAAGGGTCCTGGGGGGCTGTAGAAGGGTCTGGAGTCTTTTAGAAGGGTCCTGGGTGCCTCTAGAAGGGTCTGGGGGCATTCAGAAGGGTCCTGGGGGCCTCTAGAAGGGTCTGGAAGCTTTTAGAAGGGCCCTGGGGGGCTCTAGAAGGGTCTGGGGGCTTTTAGACGGGTCCTGGTGGGCTCTAGAAGGGTCTGGGGGATTTTAGAAGGGTCCTGGGTAGCTCTAGAAGGGTCTGGGGGCTTTCAGAAGGGTCCTGGGGGGCTGTAGAAGGGTCTGGAGTCTTTTAGAAGGGTCCTGGGGGGCTGTAGAAGGGTCTGGAGTCTTTTAGAAGGGTCCTGGGGGGCTCTAGAAGGGTCTGGGGGCATTCAGAAGGGTCCTGGGGGCCTCTAGAAGGGTCTGGAAGCTTTTAGAAGGGCCCTGGGGGGCTCTAGAAGGGTCTGGGGGCTTTTAGACGGGTCCTGGTGGGCTCTAGAAGGGTCTGGGGGTTTTCAGAAGGGTCCTGGGGGGCTCTAGAAGGGTCTGGGGGCTTATAGAAGGGTCCTGGGCGCATCTAGAAGGGTCTGGAGTCTTTTAGAAGGGTCCTGGGGGCATCTAGAAGGCTCTGGGGGCTTTTATAAGGGTCCTGGGGGGCTCTAGAAGGGTCTGGGTGCATTTAGAAGGATCCGGGGAGGGTCTAGAAGGGTCTGGAGGCTTTTAGAAGGGTCTTTTGGTGCTCTAGAATTGTCTGGGGGATATTAGAAGGGTCCTGGGATGGTCTAACAAGGGTCTGGGTTGTTTTAGAAGGGTCCTGAGGGTCTCTAGAAGGGTCTGGGGGCTTTTAGAAGGGTCCTTGGGGGCTCTAGAAGGATCTGGGGACCATTAGAGGGGCCCTAGGGGCCTCTAGAAGGGTCTGGGGGATTTTAGAAGGGTCCTGGGGAGCTCTAGAAGGGTCTCAGTGCTTTTAGAGGGGCCCTGGACTTCTCTAGAAGGTTCTGGGAGCTTTTAGAAGAGTCCTGGGGGGCTCTAGAATGGTCTGGGGTCTTTTAGAAGGGTCCTGGGCGCATCTAGATGGGTCTGGGGGCTTTCAGAAGGGTCCTGGGAGGCTCTAGAATGGTCTGGGGGCTTTTAGAAGGGTCCTGGGGGGCTCTAGAAGGGGTCTGGGGGCGTTTCGAAGTGTCCTGGGGGGCTCTAGAAGGGTCTGGGGGATTTTAGAAGGATCCTGGGGGCCTCTAGAAAGGTCTGGGGGCATTTAGAAGGGTCCTGCGGGTCTCTAGAACGGTCTGGGGGCTTTTAGAAGGGTCCTTGGGGCTCTAGAAGGGTCTGGGGACCATTAGAGGGGCCCTAGGGGCCTCTAGAAGGGTCTGGCGGCTTTTAGAATGGTCCTTGGGGGCTCTTGAAGGGTCTGGGGACCACTAGAGGGGCCCTGGAGGCCTCTAGAAGGGTCTGGGGTATTTTAGAAGGGTCCTGGGGAGCTCTAGAAGGGTCTGGGGGCTTTTAGAAGGGTCCTGGGAAACTCTAGAAGGGGTCTGGGGGCATTTAGATGGGTCCTGCGGGTCTCTAGAAGGGTCTGGGAGCTTTTAGAAGGGTCCTGGGGGGCTCTAGAAGGGTCTGGCTGCTTTTAGAAGGGTCCTGGGGAGCTCTAGAAGGGTCTGGGGGCTTTTAGAATGGTCCTGGGTGCATCTAGAAATCTCTGGGGGCTTTTATAAGGGTCCTTGGGGGCTCAAGAATGGTCTGAGTGATTTTAGAAGGGTCCTGGGAGGCTCTAGAAGGGTCTGGGTGCTTTTAGAAGGATCCGGGGAGGGTCTAGAAGGGTCTGGGGACTTTTAGAAGGGTCCTGGGGGGCTCTAGAAGGGTCTGGGGGCTATTAGAAGGATCCAGGGATGGTCTACAAGGGTCTGGGTTCTTTTAGAAGGGTCCTGCGGGTCTCTAGAAGGGTCTGGGGGCTTTTAGAAGGGTCCTTGGGGGCTCTAGATAGGTCTCTGGGGACCATTAGAGGGGCCCTAGGGGCCTCTAGAAGGGTCTGGGGGACTTTAGAAGGGTTCTGGGGAGCTCTTGAATGGTCTGGGGGCTTTTAGAATGGTCCTTGGGGGCTCTAGAAGGGTCTGGGGACCACTAGAGGGGCCCTGGGGACCTCTAGAAGGGTCTGGGGTATTTTAGACGGGTCCTGGGGAGCTCTAGAAGGGTCTGGGGGCTTTTAGAAGGGTCCTGGGAGGCTCTAGAAGGGTCTGGGTGCTTTTAGAAGGATCCGGGGCGGGTCTAGAAGGGTCTGGGGCTTTTAGAAGGGTCCTGTGGAGCTCTAGAAGGGTCTGGGGTCTTTTAGACGGGTCCTGGGGGGCTCTAGAAGGGTCTGGGGCTTTTTAGAAGAGCCCTGGGGAGCTCTAGAAGGGTCTGGGGCTTTCAGAAGGGTCTTGGGGTCGCTAGAGGTGTTTGGGTGTATTTGGAAGGGTCCTGGGGAGCTCTAGAAGGGTCTGGGTGCTTTCAGAAGGGTCCTGGGGGCATGTAGAATGGTCTGGAGGCTTTTAGAATGGTCCTGATGGGTTCTAGAATGGTCTGGGGGCATTCAGAACGGTCCTGGTGGCCTCTAGAAGGGACTGGATGTTTTTATAAGAGTCCTGGGGGGCTCTAGATTGGTCTGGGGGCATTTAGAAGGGTCCTGGGTTGCTCTAGAAGGGTCTGGAGGCTTTTAGAAGGGTCCTGGGTGGCTCTAGAAGGGTGTGGGGTCTTTTAGAGGGATCCGGGGAGGGTCTAGAACGGTCTGGGGGGTTTTAGAAGGGTCCTGGGGGGTTCTAGAAGGGTCTGGGGGATTTTAGAAGGGTTCTGGTGGGCTCTAGAAGGGTCTGAGGGATTTTAGAAGGGTCCTGGGGAGCTCTAGAAGGGTCTGGGTGCTTTTATAGGGGCCCTGGGCTTCTCTAGAAGGGTCTGGGTGCTTTTAGAAGGGTCCTGCGGGACTCTAGAAAAGTCTGGAGGCTTTTAGAAGGTCCTGGAGGGCTCTAGAAGGGTCTGAGTATCATTAGAGGGGCCTTGGGGGCATCTAGAAGGGTCTGGGGGATATTAGAAGGGTCCTGGAGAGCTCTAGAAGGGTCTTGGGGTTTTTAGAAGGGTCCTGGGAGGCTCTAGAAGGGTCTGGGGGCTTTTAGATGGGTCCTGCGGGTCTCTAGAAGGGTCTGGGTGCTTTTAGAAGTGTCCTGGGGGGCTCTAGAAGGGTCGGGGGGGTTTTAGGATAGTC
The DNA here is from genome assembly GCA_033459285.1 of Clamator glandarius. Classification (NCBI taxonomy): domain Eukaryota; kingdom Metazoa; phylum Chordata; class Aves; order Cuculiformes; family Cuculidae; genus Clamator; species Clamator glandarius. The sequence continues at coordinate 29,280 of JAUNZM010002252.1, forward strand.
CTGGTGGGCTCTAGAAGGGTGTGAGGGCTTTTAGAAGGTTCCTCGGGGCATCTAGAAGGGTCTGGGGGCTTTTAGAAGGGTCCTGTGGGGCTCTAGAAGGGTCAGGGTGCTTTTAGAAGGGGCCTAGGGGGCTCTAGAAGGGTCTGGGGGCTTTTAGAAGGGTCCTAAGGGGCTCTAGAAGGGTCTGGGGGATTTTAGAAGTGTCCTGGGTAGCTCTAGAAGGGTCTGGGGGCTTTCAGAAGGGTCCTGGGGGGCTGTAGAAGGGTCTGGAGTCTTTTAGAAGGGTCCTGGGTGCCTCTAGAAGGGTCTGGGGGCATTCAGAAGGGTCCTGGGGGCCTCTAGAAGGGTCTGGAAGCTTTTAGAAGGGCCCTGGGGGGCTCTAGAAGGGTCTGGGGGCTTTTAGACGGGTCCTGGTGGGCTCTAGAAGGGTCTGGGGGATTTTAGAAGGGTCCTGGGTAGCTCTAGAAGGGTCTGGGGGCTTTCAGAAGGGTCCTGGGGGGCTGTAGAAGGGTCTGGAGTCTTTTAGAAGGGTCCTGGGGGCTGTAGAAGGGTCTGGAGTCTTTTAGAAGGGTCCTGGGGGGCTCTAGAAGGGTCTGGGGGCATTCAGAAGGGTCCTGGGGGCCTCTAGAAGGGTCTGGAAGCTTTTAGAAGGGCCCTGGGGGGCTCTAGAAGGGTCTGGGGGCTTTTAGACGGGTCCTGGTGGGCTCTAGAAGGGTCTGGGTGTTTTCAGAAGGGTCCTGGGGGGCTCTAGAAGGGTCTGGGGGCTTATAGAAGGGTCCTGGGCGCATCTAGAAGGGTCTGGAGTCTTTTAGAAGGGTCCTGGGGGCATCTAGAAGGCTCTGGGGGCTTTTATAAGGGTCCTGGGGGGCTCTAGAAGGGTCTGGGTGCATTTAGAAGGATCCGGGGAGGGTCTAGAAGGGTCTGGAGGCTTTTAGAAGGGTCTTTTGGTGCTCTAGAATTGTCTGGGGGATATTAGAAGGGTCCTGGGATGGTCTAACAAGGGTCTTGGTTGTTTTAGAAGGGTCCTGATCTAGAAGGGTCTGGGGGCTTTTAGAAGGGTCCTTGGGGGCTCTAGAAGGATCTGGGGACCATTAGAGGGGCCCTAGGGGCCTCTAGAAGGGTCTGGGGGATTTTAGAAGGGTCCTGGGGAGCTCTAGAAGGGTCTCAGTGCTTTTAGAGGGGCCCTGGACTTCTCTAGAAGGTTCTGGGAGCTTTTAGAAGAGTCCTGGGGGGCTCTAGAATGGTCTGGGGTCTTTTAGAAGGGTCCTGGGCGCATCTAGATGGGTCTGGGGGCTTTCAGAAGGGTCCTGGGAGGCTCTAGAATGGTCTGGGGGCTTTTAGAAGGGTCCTGGGGGGCTCTAGAAGGGTCTGGGGGCATTTCGAAGTGTCCTGGGGGGCTCTAGAAGGGTCTGGGGGATTTTAGAAGGATCCTGGGGGCCTCTAGAAAGGTCTGGGGGCATTTAGAAGGGTCCTGCGGGTCTCTAGAACGGTCTGGGGGCTTTTAGAAGGGTCCTTGGGGCTCTAGAAGGGTCTGGGGACCATTAGAGGGGCCCTAGGGGCCTCTAGAAGGGTCTGGCGGCTTTTAGAATGGTCCTTGGGGGCTCTTGAAGGGTCTGGGGACCACTAGAGGGGCCCTGGAGGCCTCTAGAAGGGTCTGGGGTATTTTAGAAGGGTCCTGGGGAGCTCTAGAAGGGTCTGGGGGCTTTTAGAAGGGTCCTGGGAAACTCTAGAAGGGTCTGGGGGCATTTAGATGGGTCCTGCGGGTCTCTAGAAGGGTCTGGGAGCTTTTAGAAGGGTCCTGGGGGGCTCTAGAAGGGTCTGGCTGCTTTTAGAAGGGTCCTGGGGAGCTCTAGAAGGGTCTGGGGGCTTTTAGAATGGTCCTGGGTGCATCTAGAAATCTCTGGGGGCTTTTATAAGGGTCCTTGGGGCTCAAGAATGGTCTGAGTGATTTTAGAAGGGTCCTGGGAGGCTCTAGAAGGGTCTGGGTGCATTTAGAAGGATCCGGGGAGGGTCTAGAAGGGTCTGGAGGCTTTTAGAAGGGTCTTTTGGTGCTCTAGAATTGTCTGGGGGATATTAGAAGGGTCCTGGGATGGTCTAACAAGGGTCTGGGTTGTTTTAGAAGGGTCCTGAGGGTCTCTAGAAGGGTCTGGGGGCTTTTAGAAGGGTCCTTGGGGGCTCTAGAAGGATCTGGGGACCATTAGAGGGGCCCTAGGGGCCTCTAGAAGGGTCTGGGGGATTTTAGAAGGGTCCTGGGGAGCTCTAGAAGGGTCTCAGTGCTTTTAGAGGGGCCCTGGACTTCTCTAGAAGGTTCTGGGAGCTTTTAGAAGAGTCCTGGGGGGCTCTAGAATGGTCTGGGGTCTTTTAGAAGGGTCCTGGGCGCATCTAGATGGGTCTGGGGGCTTTCAGAAGGGTCCTGGGAGGCTCTAGAATGGTCTGGGGGCTTTTAGAAGGGTCCTGGGGGCTCTAGAAGGGTCTGGGGGCATTTCGAAGTGTCCTGGGGGGCTCTAGAAGGGTCTGGGGGATTTTAGAAGGATCCTGGGGGCCTCTAGAAAGGTCTGGGGGCATTTAGAAGGGTCCTGCGGGTCTCTAGAACGGTCTGGGGGCTTTTAGAAGGGTCCTTGGGGCTCTAGAAGGGTCTGGGGACCATTAGAGGGGCCCTAGGGGCCTCTAGAAGGGTCTGGCGGCTTTTAGAATGGTCCTTGGGGGCTCTTGAAGGGTCTGGGGACCACTAGAGGGGCCCTGGAGGCCTCTAGAAGGGTCTGGGGTATTTTAGAAGGGTCCTGGGGAGCTCTAGAAGGGTCTGGGGGCTTTTAGAAGGGTCCTGGGAAACTCTAGAAGGGTCTGGGGGCATTTAGATGGGTCCTGCGGGTCTCTAGAAGGGTCTGGGAGCTTTTAGAAGGGTCCTGGGGGCTCTAGAAGGGTCTGGCTGCTTTTAGAAGGGTCCTGGGGAGCTCTAGAAGGGTCTGGGGGCTTTTAGAATGGTCCTGGGTGCATCTAGAAATCTCTGGGGGCTTTTATAAGGGTCCTTGGGGGCTCAAGAATGGTCTGAGTGATTTTAGAAGGGTCCTGGGAGGCTCTAGAAGGGTCTGGGTGCTTTTAGAAGGATCCGGGGAGGGTCTAGAAGGGTCTGGGGACTTTTAGAAGGGTCCTGGGGGGCTCTAGAAGGGTCTGGGGGCTATTAGAAGGATCCAGGGATGGTCTACAAGGGTCTGGGTTCTTTTAGAAGGGTCCTGCGGGTCTCTAGAAGGGTCTGGGGGCTTTTAGAAGGGTCCTTGGGGGCTCTAGAAGGGTCTGGGGACCATTAGAGGGGCCCTAGGGGCCTCTAGAAGGGTCTGGGGGACTTTAGAAGGGTTCTGGGGAGCTCTTGAATGGTCTGGGGGCTTTATAGAATGGTCCTTGGGGGCTCTAGAAGGGTCTGGGGACCACTAGAGGGGCCCTGGGGACCTCTAGAAGGGTCTGGGGTATTTTAGACGGGTCCTGGGGAGCTCTAGAAGGGTCTGGGGGCTTTTAGAAGGGTCCTGGGAGACTCTAGAAGGGTCTGGGTGCATTTAGAAGGGTCCTGCGGGTCTCTAGAAGCGTCTGGGTGCTTTTAGAAGGGTCCTGGGGGGTTCTAGAAGGGTCTGGCGGATTTTAGAAGGGTCCTGGTGGGCTCTAGAATGGTATGAGGGCTTTTAGAATGGTCCTGGGTGCATCTAGAAGTCTCTGGGTGCTTTTAGAAGGGTCCTGGGTGCCTCTAGAATTGTCTGCGGCCTTTTAGAAGGGTCCGGGGAGGCTCTAGAAGGGTCTGGGTGCTTTTAGAAGGATCCGGGGCGTTTCTAGAAGGGTCTGGGGCTTTTAGAAGGGTCCTGTGGATCTCTAGAAGGGTCTGGGGTCTTTTAGACGGGTCCTGGGGGGCTCTAGAAGGGTCTGGGGCTTTTTAGAAGAGCCCTGGGGAGCTCTAGAAGGGTCTGGGGCTTTCAGAAGGGTCTTGGGGGTCGCTAGAGGTGTTTGGGTGTATTTGGAAGGGTCCTGGGGAGCTCTAGAAGGGTCTGGGTGCTTTCAGAAGGGTCCTGGGGGCATGTAGAATGGTCTGGAGGCTTTTAGAATGGTCCTGATGGGCTCTAGAATGGTCTGGGGGCATTCAGAACGGTCCTGGTGGCCTCTAGAAGGGACTGGATGTTTTTATAAGAGTCCTGGGGGGCTCTAGATTGGTCTGGGGGCATTTAGAAGGGTCCTGGGGGGCTCTAGAAGGGTCTGGGGGCTTTTAGAAGGATACGTGGAATCTCTAGAAGGGTCTGGGGGCTTTTAGAAGGGTCCTGGGTTGCTCTAGAAGGGTCTGGAGGCTTTTAGAAGGGTCCTGGGTGGCTCTAGAAGGGTGTGGGGGCTTTTAGAGGGATCCGGGGAGGGTCTAGAACGGTCTGGGGGGTTTTAGAAGGGTCCTGGGGGGTTCTAGAAGGGTCTGGGGGATTTTAGAAGGGTTCTGGTGGGCTCTAGAAGGGTCTGAGGGATTTTAGAAGGGTCCTGGGGAGCTCTAGAAGGGTCTGGGTGCTTTTATAGGGGCCCTGGGCTTCTCTAGAAGGGTCTGGGTGCTTTTAGAAGGGTCCTGCGGGACTCTAGAAAAGTCTGGAGGCTTTTAGAAGGTCCTGGGGGGCTCTAGAAGGGTCTGGGGGCATTTAGAAGGGTCCTGTGGGTCTCTAGAAGGGTCTGGTGGATTTTAGAAGGATCCTGGGGGCCTCTAGAAAAGTCTGGGGGCATTTAGAAGGGTCCTGGGGTGCTCTAGAAGGGTCTGGGGGCTTTCAGAACGGTCCTGAGGGGCTCTAGAAGGGTCTGGGGGGCTATTAGAAGGGTTCTTGGGGCCTCTAGAAGGGTCTGGGGTTTTTTAGAAGGGTCCTGGGAGGATCCAGATGGGTCTGGGTACTTTTAGAAGGATCCGGGGAGGTTCTAGAAGGGTCTGGGGGCGTTTAGAAGGGTCCTGGGAGGCTCTACAAATGTCTGGAGGGTTTTAGAATGGTCCTGGGGGCATCTAGAAGCGTCTATGGGCTTTTAGAATGATCCGGGGAGGCTCTAGAAGGGTCTGGCGGCTTTTAGAAGGGTCCTGGGGTCCTCTAGAAGGGTCTGGGGGCATTTAGAATGATACGGGGAAGATCTAGAAGGGTCTGGGGGCTTTTAGAAGGGTCCTGGGGGCTCTAGAAGGGTCTGGAGTCTTTGAGAATGGTCCTGGGGGGCTCTAGAAGGGTCTGGGGGTTTTAGAAAGATCCGGGGAGGGTCTAGAAGGGTCTGGCTGCTTTTAGACGGGCCCTGGGCTCTCTAGAAGTGTCTGGGGGCATTTAGAAGTGTCCTGGGGGGCTCTAGAATGGTCTGGGGGAGTTTTGATAGGTCCTGGGGAGCTCTAGAAGTGTCTGGGTGCTTTTAGAAGGGTCCTGGGAGACTCTAGAAGGGTCTGAGTGCTTTTAGAAGGGTCCTTCGGGTCTCTAGAAGGGTCTGGGTTCTTTTAGAATGGTCCTAGGGGGCTCTAGAAGTGTGTGAGGTCTTTTAGAAGGGTCCTGGGGGCATCTCGAAGACTCTGATGGCTTTTAGAAGGGTCCTGGGGGCCTCTAGAAGTGTCTGAGGGATTTTAAAAGGGTCCTGGGAGGCTCTAGAAGGGTCTGGTTGCTTTTAGAAGGATTCGGGGATGGTCTAGAAGGGTCTGGGGTCTTTTAGAAGGGTCCTGTGGGGCTCTGGAAGTGTCTGGGTGCTTTTAGAAGGGTCCTGGGGGCCTCTAGAAGGGTCTGGGGGCTTTTAGAAGGGTCCTGGGGAGCTCTAGAAGGGTCTTGGGGCTTTTAGAAGGGTCCTGAGGGCGCTAGAAGTGTCTGGGTGCTCTTAGAAGGGTCCTGGGTATCTCTGGAAGGGTCTGGGGGCTTTTAGAAGGGTCCTGGTGGCCTCTAGAAGTGTATGGAGGCTTTATAGAAGGGTCCTAGGGGGCTCTAGAAGGGTCTGGGGGCATTCAGAAGGGTCCTTCGGGCCTCTAGAAGGGTCTGGAGTCTATTAGAAGAGTCCTGGGGGGCTCTAGATGGGTCTGGGTTCATTTAGAAGGGTCCTGGGGGGCTCTAGAAGGGTCTGGGGGCTTTCAGAAGTGTCCTGGGGGGCTCTAGAAGGGTCTGGGGGCTTTTAGAAGGGTCCTGGGTCATCTAGAATGGTCTGGGGGCTTTTAGAAAGGTCCTGGGAGGATCCAGATGGGTCTGGGTGGTTTTAGAAGGATCCGGGGATGGTCTAGAAGGGTCTGGGTGCTTTTAGAAGGGTCCTGGGGGGCTCTACAAATGTCTGGAGGATTTTAGAAGGATCCGGGGAGCCTCTAGAAGTGTCTGGCGGCTTTTAGAAGGGTCCTTGGGAGCTCTAGAAGGGTCTGGGTGCTTTCAGAAGGGTCCTGGGGGCCTCTAGAAGGGTCTGGGTGCTTTCAGAAAGGTCCTGGGTGGCTCTAGAAGGGTCTGGGGGCTTTTAGAAGGGTCCTGTGGGGCTGTAGAAGGGTCTGGGGGCTTTTAGATGGGTCCTGGGGGGCTCTAGAAGGGTCCGGGGGCATTTAGAAGGGTCCTGGGGGGCTCTAGAAGGGTCTGGGGGCTATTAGAAAGATCCGGGGAGGGTCTAGAAGGCTCTGGGGGCATTTAGAAGGGTCCTTGGTGGTTCTAGAATGGTCTGGGGACCATTAGAGGAGCCCTGGGGTCCTCTAGAAGGGTCTGGGGGATTTTAGAAGGGTCCTGAGGAGCTCTAGAAGGGTCTGGGGGCTTTTACAAGGGTCCTGGGGGAATCTAGAAGGGTCTGGAGGCTTTTAGAAGGGTCCTGCGTGTCTCTAGAATGGTCTGGGGCCTTTTAGAAGGGTCCTGGAAGACTCTAGAAGGCTCTGGGGTCTTTGAGAAGGGTCCTAGGGGGCTCTAGAAGGGTCTGGGTGTTTTTAGAAGGGTCCTGGGGTGCTCTAGAAGGGTCTGGGTGCTTTTAGAAGGGTCCTGGGAGACGCTAGAAGGGTCTGAGGGCTTTTAGAAGGGTCCTGTAGGGTCTCTAGAAGGGTCTGGGGGCTTTTAGAAGGGTCCTGCGAGGCTCTAGAAGGGTCTGGGGGCTTTTAGAATGGTCCTGGGGGGCTCTAGAAGGGTCTGGGTGCTTTTAGAAGGGTCCTGGGAGGCTCTAGAAGTGTCTGGGAGCTTTTAGAATGGTCCTGGGAGGCTCTAGAAGGGTCTGGGGTCTTTTTGAAGGGTCCAGGGGGACTCTAGAAAGGTCTGGGGGCTTTTAGAAGGGTCCTGGGGGCCTCTAGAAGGGTCTAGGTGCTTTTAGAAGGGTCCTGGGGGCCTCTAGAAGGGTCTGGGGGCTTTTAGAATGGTCCTGTGGGGCAGTAGAAGGGTCTGGGGGCTTTAGATGGGTTCTGGGGGGCTCTGGAAGGGTCCGGGGGCTTTCAGAAGGGTCCGTGGAGGCTCTAGAAGGGTCTGGGGGCTTTTAGAAGGGTCCTGGGGGGCTCTAGAAGGGTCTGGGGCTATTAGAAGGATCCTGGGAGGGTCTAGAAGGGTCTGGGGTCTTTTAGAAGGGTCCTTGGGGGCTATAGAAGGGTCTGGGGACCATTAGAGGGGCACTGGGGTCCTCTAGAAGGGTCTGGGAGATTTTAGAAGGGTCCTGGGGAGCTCTAGAATTGTCTGGGTGCTTTTAGAATGGTCCTGGGAGGCTCTAGAAGGGTCTGGGGTCTTTTAGAAGGGTCCTGCGTGTCTCTAGAAGGGTCTGGAGGCATTTAGAAGGGTCCTTGGGGGCTCTAGAATGGTCTGGGGACCATTAGAGGAGCCCTGGGGGCCTCTAGAAGGGTCTGGGGGTGTTTAGAAGGGTCCTGGGCAGCTCTAGAAGGGTCTGGGGGCTTTTTGAAGGGTCCTGGTAGACTCTAGAAGGGCCTGGGGGCGTTTAGAAGGGTCCTGCGTGTCTCTAGAAGGGTCTGGGGGCTTTTAGAAGAGTCCTGGGCGGCTCTATAAGGGTCTGGGGCCTTTTAGAATTGTCCTGGGGTGCTCTAGAAGGGTGTGAGGCCTTTTAGAAGGGTCCTGGGGGCATCTAGAAGGTTCTGGGGGCTTTTAGAAAGGTCCTGGGGGCCTCTAGAGATGTCTGAGGGATGTTAGAAGGGACCTGGGAGGCTCTGGAAGGGTCTGGGTGCTTTTAGAATGATTCGGGGAGGTTCTAGAAGGGTCTGGTGGCTTTTAGAAGGGTCCTGTGTGGCTCTAGAAGGGTCTGGGTGCTTTTAGAAGGGTCCTGGGGGGATCTAGAAGGGTCTGGGGGCTTTTAGAAGGGTCCTGGGGAGCTCTAGAAGGGTCTGGGGGCTTTTAGAAGGGTCCTGGGAGGCGCTAGAAGTGTCTGGGTGTATTTAGAAGGTTCCTGGGGAGCTCTAGAAGGGTTTGGTTGCTTTCAGAAGGGTCCTGGGGGCCTCTAGAAGGGTCTGGAGCCTTTTAGATGGGTCCTGGGGGGTCTAGAAAGGTTTGGGGATCATTCAGAAGGGTCCTGGGTGATTCTAGAAGGGTCTGGAGGCTTTTAGAAGAGTCCTGGGGTGCTCTAGATGGGTCTGGGAGCTTTTAGAAGGATCCGGGGATGGTCTAGATGGGTCTGGGGGCTTTTAGAAGGGTCCTGGGGGGCTCTAAAAATGTCTGGAGTATTTTATAAGGATCCGGGGATGGTCTAGAAAGGTCTGGGAGCTTTTAGAAGGGTCCTGGCGGGCTCTACAAATGTCTGGAGGATTTTAGAAGGATCCGGGGAGGCTCTTGGAGGGTCTGGCGGCTTTTAGAAGGGTCCTGCGGGGCTCTAGAAGGGTCTGGGTGCTTTCTGAAGGGTACTGGGGGCCTCTAGAAGGGTCTGGGTGCTTTTAGAAGGGTCCTGGGTGCCTCTAGAAGGGTCTGGGGGCTTTTAGAATGGTCCTTGGTTGCTCTAGAAGGGTCTGGGGACCATTAGAGGAGCCCTGGGGGACTCTAGAAGGGTATGAGGGATTTTAGAAGGGTCCTGGGGAGCTCTAGAAAGGTCTGGGGGCTTTTAGAAGGGTCCTGGTGTCCTCTAGAAATGTCTGGGGGCTTTTAGAAGGGTCCTGCGGGTCTCTAGAAGGGTCTGGGGGCTTTTAGAAGGGTCCTGGGGGGCTCTAGAAGGGTCTGGGAGCTTTTAGAAGTGTCCTGAGGGGATCTAGAAGGGTCTGGGGGCTCTTAGAAGGGTCCTGGGGGGCTCTAGAAGGGTGTTAGGTCTTTTAGAAGGGTCCTGGGTCATCTAGAATGCTCTGGGGGCTTTTATAAGTGTCCTGGGGGCCTCTAGAAGTGTCTGCGGGATATTAGAAGGGACCTGGGAGGCTCTAGAAGGGTCTGGGGGCTTTAAGAAGGATTCGGGGAGGGTCTAGAAGCGTCTGGGTGCTTTTAGAAGGGTCCTGGGGGTCTCTAGAATGATCTGGGGACTTTTAAAAGGGTCCTGGGAGGCTCTACAAAGGTCTGGAGGATTTTAGAAGGATCCGGGGAGGATCTAGAAGGCTCTGGCGGCTTTTAGAAGGGTCCTGGTGGCCTCTAGAATGGTCTGGGGTCTTTTAGAAGGATACGGGGAGGATCTAGAATGGTCTGGGGGCTGTTAGAAGGGTCCTGGGGGGTTCTAGAATGGTCTGGAGGCTTTTAGAAGGGTCCTGGGTGGCTCTAGAAGGGTGTGGGTGCTTTTAGAAGGGTCCTGTGGGCATCTAGAAGGCTCTGGGTGCTTTTATAAGGGTCCTGGGGGGCTCTAGAAAGGTCTGAGGGATTTTAGAAGGGTCCTGGGAGGCTCTAGAAGGGTCTGGGTGCTTTTAGAAGGATCCGGGTAGGGTCTAGAAGGGTCTGGGGGATTTTAGAAGGGTCCTGGTAGGCTCTAGAAGGGTCTGGGTGCTTTTAGAGTGGACCTGGGATTCTCTAGAAGGGTCTGGGTGCTTTAAGAAGAGTCCTAGGGGGCTCTAGAATGGTCTGGGTAATTTTAGAAGGGTCCTGGGGGGCTCTAGAAGGGTCTGGGGGCTTTTAGAACGGTCCTGGGAGACTCTAGAAGTGTCTGGGGGCATTTAAAAGGGTCCTGCGGGTCTCTAGAAGGGTCTGGGGGCATTTAGAAGGGTCCTGCGGGGCCTCTAGAAGGGTCTGGGGTCTTTTAGAAGGGTCCTGGGGGGCTCTAAAGGTTGTGAGGGCTTTTAGAAGGGTCCTGGGGGCATCTAGAAGGCTCTGGGGGCTTTTAGAAGGGTCCTGGGGTCCTCTAGAAGTGTCTGCTGCCTTTTAGAAGGGTCCTGGGAGGTTGTAGAATGGTCTGGGCGCTTTTAGAAGGATTCGGGGTGGGTCTAGAATGGTCTGGGGGCTGTTAGAAGTGTCCTGGGGGGCTCTAGAAGGGTCTGGGTGCTTTTAGAAGGGTCCTGGGGGGTCTAGAAGTGTCTGGGGACTTTTAGAAGGGTCCTGGGGAGCGCTAGAATGGTCTGGGGGCTTTTAGAAGGGTCCTGGGTGGCGCTAGAAGTGTCTGGGTGCATTTAGAGGGGTCCTGGGTTGCTCTAGAAGGGACTGGGCGCTTTCAGAAGGGTCCTGAGGGCCTCTGGAATGGTCTGGGGTCTTTTAGAAGAGTCCTGGGGGGCTCTAGAAGGGTCTGGGGGCATTCAGAAGGGTCCTGGGGGCCTCTAGAAGGGACTGGAGGCTTTTAGAAGAGTCCTGGGGTGCTCTAGATGGGTCTGGGGGCATTTAGAAGCGTCCTGGGGGGCTCTGGAAGGGTCTGGGGGAGTTTAGAATGGTCCTGGGGAGCTCTAGAAAGGTCTGGGTGCTTTTAGAAGGGTCCTGGTAGACTCTAGAAGGGTCTGAGTGCTATTAGAAGGGTCCTGCGGGTCTCTAGAAGGGTCTGGGGGCTTTTAGAAGGTTCCTGGGGGGGTTTAGAAGGGTGTGAGGTCTTTTAGAATTGTCCTGGGGGCATCTTGAAGGCTCTGGGGTATTTTAGAAGGGTCCTGGGGGCCTCTAGAAGTGTCTGAGTGATTTTAAAAGGGTCCTGGGAGGCTCTAGAAGGGTCTGGTTGCTTTTAGAAGTGTCCGTGGAGGCTCTAGAAGGGTCTGGGGCCTTTTAGAAGGGTCCTGGGGGGCTCTAGAAGGGTCTGGGTGCTATTAGAAGGATCCGGGGAGGGTCTAGAAGGCTCTGGGGGCTTTTAGAAGGGTCCTTGGGGGCTCTAGAAGGGTCTGGGGACCATTAGAGGAGCCCTGGCGGCCTCTAGAAGGGTCTGGGGGGTTTTAGAAGGGTCCTGGGGAGCTCTAGAAGGGTCTGGGTTCTTTTAGAAGGGTCCTGGGGGAATATAGAAGGGTCTGGGGGCTTTTAGAAGGGTCCTGCGGGTCTCTAGAAGGGTCTGGGTGTTTTTAGAAGGGTCCTGGAGGAATCTAGAAGGGCCTGGGGTCTTTGAGAAGGGTCCTAGGGGGCTCTAGAAGGGTCTGGGTGCTTTTAGAAGTGTCCTGGGGGGCTCTAGAAGGGTCTGAGGGCTTCTAGAAGGGTCCTGTAGGGTCTCTAGAAGGGTATGGGTGCTTTTAGAAGGGTCCTGTAGGGCTCTAGAAGGGTCTGGGGGCATTTAGAAAGGTCCTGGGGGGCTCTAGAAGGGTCTGGGTGCTTTTAGAATGGCCCTGGGAGGCTCTAGAAGGGTCTGGGGTCTTTTTGAAGGGTCCAGGGGGCCTCTAGAAAGGTCTGGGTGCTTTTAGAAGGGTCCTGCGTGGCTCTAGAAGGGTCTGGGATCTATTAGAAGGATCCGGGGAGGGTCTAGAAGGCTCTGGGGCCTTTTAGAAGGGTCCTTGGGGGCTCTAGAAGGGTCTGGGGACCATTAGAGAAGCCCTGGTGGCCTCTAGAAAGGTCTGGGGGATTTTAGAAGGGTCCTGGGGAGCTCTAGAAGTGTCTGGGGGCTTTTAGAAGGGTCCTGGGAGAATCTAGAAGGGTCTGGGGGCTTTTAGAAGGGTCCTGCGGGTCTCTAGAAGGGTCTGGGGGCTTTTAGAAGGGTCCTGGGGGGATCTAGAATGGTCTGGGTGCTCTTAGAAGGGTCCTGGGGGCCTCTAGAAATGTCTGCGGGATATTAGAAGGGTCCTGGGAGGCTCTAGAAGGGTCTGGGTGTTTTAGAAGGATTCGGGGAGGGTCTAGAAGGGTCTGGGGGCTTTTAGAAGGGTCCTGTGGTGATCTAGAAGCGTCTGGGTTCTTTTAGAAGGGTCCTGGGAGGCTCTAGAAGGGTCTGGGTGCTTTTAGAAGGGTCCTGGGGGTCTTTAGAAGGGTCTGGGGGCTTTTAGAATGGTCCTGCGGGGCTCTAGAATGCTCTGGGGGCTTTTAGAAGAGTCCTGGGTGGCTTTAGAAGAGTGTGAGTGCTTTTAGAAGGGTCCTGGGGGCATCTAGATGGCTCTGGGGACTTTTAGAAGGGTCCTGGGGGCCTCTAGATGGGTCTGAGGATTTTTAGAAGGGTCCTGGGAGGCTCTAGAAGTGTCTGGGTGATTTTAGAAGGGCCCTGGGTGGCTCTAGAATGGTCTGGTTGCTTTTAGAAGGGTCCTGGTGGGCTCTAGAAGGGTCTGGGTGCTTTTAGAAATGTCCTGGGTGGCTCTAGAATGGTCTGGGGGCATTTAGAAGGGTCTCGGGTGGCTCTAGAAGGGTCTGGGGGCTTTTAGAAGGATCTTGGGGGCCTCTAGAAGGGTCTGGGGGCTTTTAGAAGGGTTCTGGGTGGCTCTAGAATGGTCTGGGGGCTTTTAGAAGCGTCCTGGGGGGCTCTAGAAGGGTGTGGTTGCTTATAGAAGGGTCCTGGGGGCATCTACAAGGCTCTGGGGGCTTTCAGAAGGGTCCTGGGGGCTTCTAGAAGGGTCTGAAGGATTTTAGAAGGGTCCTGGGAGGCTGTAGAAGGGTCTGGGTGCTTTTAGAATGATCCTGGGAGGGTGTAGAAGGGTCTGGGTTCTTTTAGAAGGGTCCTGGGGGGCTCTAGAAGGGTCTGGGTGCTTTCAGAAGGGTCCTGTGTGGCTGTAGAAGGGTCTGGTGACTTTTAGATGGGTCCTGGGGGGCTCTAGAAGGGTCCGGGGGCTTTTAGAAGTGTCCGTAGAGGCTGTAGAAGGGTTCGGAGGTCTTGTAGAAGGGTCCTGGTTGGCTCTAGAAGGGTCTGGGTGCTATTAGAAGGATCCAGGGAGGGTCTAGAAGGCTCTGGGGGCTTTTAGAAGGGTCCTTGGGGGCTCTAGAAGGGTCTGGGGAACATTAGAGGGGCACTGGGGTCCTCTAGAAGGGTCTGGGGTATTTTAGAAGGGTCCTGGGGAGCTCTAGAATTGTCTGGGGGCTTTTAGAATGGTCCTGGGAGGCTCTAGAAGGGTCTGGGGACTTTTAGAAGGGTCCTGCGTGTCTCTAGAAAGGTCTGAGTGCTTTTAGAAGGATTCGGGGAGGGTCTAGAAGGGTCTGGTGGCATTTAGAAGGGTCCTGTGGGGCTCTCGAAGGGTCTGGGTGCTTTTAGAAGGGTCCTGGGGAGCTCTAGAAGGGTCTGGAGGCTTTTAGAAGGGTCCTGGGGGTCTAGAAGGGTCTGGGGGCATTCAGAAGGGTCCTGGGGGCCTCTAGAAGGGTCTGGAGGGTTTTAGAAGAGTCCTGGTGGGCTCTAGATGGGTCTGGGTGCTTTTAGAATGATCCGGGGATGGTCTAGAAGGGTCTGGGTGCTTTCAGAAGGGTCCTGGGTGCATCTAGAAGGGTCTGGGTGCTTTTAGAAGGGACCTGGGTGGCTCTAGAAGGGTCTGGGGACCATTAGAGGGGCCCTGGGGTCCTCTAGAAGGGTCTGGGGTATTTTAGAAGGGTCCTGGGGGGCTCTAGAAGGGTCTGGGGGCTTTTAGAATGGTCTTGGGGGGCTCTAGAGGGGTCTGGGTCTTTTAGAAGGGTCCTGGTGGGCTCTAGCATGATCTGGGGACAGTTAGGAGCGTCCTGAGGGGATGTTGAATGGTCTGAGTGCTTTTAGATGGGTCCTGTAGGGCTAAAAAAGGTTCCTAACCCTATCCCTAACCCTAACTCTTACTCTAACCCTAACTCTAACACAAACCCAAACCCTAACCCTAACCCTAACCCTAACCCTAACCCTAACTCTAACCCTAACCCTAACTCTAACCCTAAACCTAACCCTAACTCTAACCCTAACCCTAACCCTAACCCTAACCCTAACCCTAACCCTAACCCTAACCCTAACCCTAACCCTAACCCTAACCCTTACCCTAACCCTAACCCTAACCCTAACCCTAACCCTAACCCTAACCCTAACCCTAACCCTAACTCTAACCCTAACCCTAACCCTAATCCTAACTCTAACCCTAACCCTAACCCTAACTCTAACTATAACCCTAACCCTAACCCTAACCCTAACCCTAACCCTAACCCTAACCCTAACCCTAACCCTAACCCTAACCCTAACCCTAACCCTGCCTCTAACCCCTAGAAGTATCTGGGGGCTTTTAGAAGAGTCCTTGAAGGATCTAGGAGGGTCTAGGGTCTCTAAAATGGTTCCTAAGGGGCTCCGGAAGGGTTTGGGGTCTTTTAGAAGGGTCCTCGGTGGCTCTAGAAGGGTCTAGGGTATTGTAGAAGGGTCCTAAGGGGGTTTAGTAGGGCCTGGGGGCTTTATAAGATTTTGGGGCCTTTATAAGGTTTTGGGGGGCTCTAGAAAGTCCGGGGGCTTTGAGAAGCACACTGGGGCTCTAAAAGTGTCTGGGTGCTTTTAGAAGGTTCCTGGGGGGCTCTAGAAGGGTCTGGGTGCTTCTAGAGCAAAAATTTTAATTTTGCACATTTGGGGAATTCGCAGGGCTCAGCACACCCGGAGTGCAAAGGATGAGCCTGGCCTGGGAAAAGCACCTGCTTGATCAGGGTGTCTCCCCTGCCAGCTAAGTACAAAGGACCCAGACCATTCTAGAGCCCCCAAGGACCCTTCCAAAAGCCCCCAGACCCTTCTGGAGACGTTCAGGTTCCTTTGAAAAGGCCCCAGACCCTTCTAGAGCCTCCCAAGACCCTTCTAAAAGCCCCAGACCCTTCTAGACCCTCCCCGGATCCTTCTAAAAGCCCCGAGACCCTTCTAGAGGATCCCAGGACCCTTCTAAAAGCCCCCAGAACCTTCTAGAGCACCCCAGGACCATTCTAAAAGCCCCCAGACCCTTCTAGAGGACCCAGGGCCCCTCTTAAGCCACCCCGTCCCTTCTAGAGCCCCCCAGGACCCTTCTAAAAGACCCCAGACCATTCTAGAGCACCCCAGGACACTTCTAAAAGCCCCCAGACCCTTCTAGAGCCCCCCAGGACCCTTCTCAAAACTTCCAGACCCTTCTAGAGCCCCCAGGACCATTCTAAAAGGCCCCAGACCCTTCTATAGCACCCCAGGACCCTTCTAAAAGACCCCAGACCATTCTAGAGCCCCCAGGACCCTTCTAAAAGCCCCAGACCCTTCTAGAGCACCCCAGGACCCTTCTAAAAGCCCCCAGACCCTTCTAGAGCCCCCCCGGACCCTTCTAAAAGCACCTAGACCCTTCTAGAGGCCCCCAGGACCCTTCTGAAAGCCCCCAGCACCTTCTAGAGCCCCACAGGACCCTTCTAAAAGCACCCAGACCATTCTTGAGCCCCCAGGACCCTTCTAAAAGCACCCAGACCCTTCTAGAGCACCCCCAGGACCATTCTGAAAGCCCCAGAACCTCCTAGAGCCACCCAGGACCCTTCTAAAGACCCCAGACCATTCTAGCCCCCCCCAGGACCCTTCTACAAGCCCCCAGACCCTTCTACAGCCCCCCAGGACCCTTCTAATAGCCCCCAGACTTGTCTAGAGGCCACCAGGACCCTTCTAAAAGTCCCCAGACCCTTCTGGAGCCCCCCCGGACCCTTGTAAAAGCCCCCAGACACTTCTAGAGGCCCCCAGGACCCTTATAAAAGCACCCAGACCCTTCCAGAGCCTCCCAGGACCCTTCTGAAAGCCCCCAGACCCTTCTAGAGGCACCCAGGACCCTTCTAAAAGCCTCTAGACCCTTCTAGAGCCCCCCAGGACCCTTCTAAAAGCACCCAGAACCTTCTAGAGCCTCCCAGGACCATTCTAAATGCCCCCAGACCCTTCAAACCCCCCCAGGACACTTCTAAAAGAACCCAGACCCTTCTAGAGCACCCTAGGATCCTTCAAAAAGCATAAAGACCCTTCTAGACCGTCCCCGGATCATTCTAAAAGCCCCCAGACCCTTCTAGAGCCTCCCAGGACCCTCTAAAAGCCCCAGACCCTTCTAGAGACACCCAGGACCCATCTAAAAGCCCCAGACCATTCTAGAGCCCCCCAGGACACATCTAAAAGCCCCCAGACCCTTCTAGAGCCACCCAGGACCATTCTAAAAGACCCCAGACCCTTCTAGAGGCCCTCAGGACCCTTCTAAAAGTCCCGAGACCCTTCTAGAGGCAACCAGGACCCTTCTAAAAGCCCCCAGTCCCTTCTAGACCCTCCCCGGATCCTTCTAAAAGCCCCCATACCCTTCTAGATCCTCCCAGGACCCTTCTAAAAGCCCCCAGACCCTTCTAGAGCCCCCCAGGACCCTTCTAAAAGCCCCAGACCCTTCTAGAGCCCCCCAGGACCCTTCTAAAAGGCCGCAGAAACTTCTAGATCCTCTCCGGATAATTCTAAAAGCCCCCAGACACTTCTAGAGATCCCCAGGACCATTCTAAAAGGCCCCAGACCCTTCTATAGCACCCCAGGACCCTTCTAAAAGACCCCAGACCATTCTAGAGCCCCCCAGGGCCCCTCTTAAGGCACCCCGTCCCTTCTAGAGCAGCCCAGGACCCTTCTAAAAGTCCCAGACCCTTCCAGATCACCCCAGGACCCTTCTAAAAGCCCCCAGACCCTTCCAGAGCCCCCCCGGGCCCTTCTAAAAGCCCCTAGACCCTTCTAGAGGCCCCCAGGACCCTTCTGAAAGCCCCCAGAACCTTCTAGAGCCCCACAGGACCCTTCCAAAAGCACCCAGACACTTCTACAGATCCGAGGACCCTATAAAAGCCTACAGACCCTTCTAGAGACCCCCAGGACACTTCTAAAAGCCCCCAGACCCTTCTAGAGCCCCACAGGACCCTTCTAAAAGCACCCAGACCCTTCTAGAGCCCCCCAGGACCATTCTAAAAGCTCCCAGACCATTCTAGACCCTCCCCGGATCATTCTAAAAGCCCCCAGACACTTTTAGAGCACCCCAGGACCTTTCTAAAAGAACCCAGACCCTTCTAGAGCACCCAAGGACCCTTCTAAAAGCCCCCAGACTAATCTAGACCCTCCCCGGATTCTTCTAAAACCCCCAGACCCTTCTAGAGCATCCCAGGACCCTTCTAAAAGCCCCCAGACCCTTCTAGAGGCCCACAGGACCATTCTAAAAGCACCCAGACCCTTCTAGAGTCCCCCAGGACCCTTCTGAAAGCCCCCAGACCCTTCTACAGACCCCCAGGACCCTATAAAAGCCCCCAGACTCTTCTAGAGCACCCCAGGACCCTTCTAAAAGCCCCCAGACCCTTCTAGAGCCCCCCAGGACCCTTTTACAATCCTCCAGACCCTTATAGAGCCCCCCAGGACCCTTCTAAATGACACCAGACCCTTTTAGAGGCCCCAGGTCCCCTCTTAAGCCCCCCCGTACCTTCTAGAGCACACTAGGACCCTTCTAAAAGCCCCCAGACCCTTCTAGAGCACCCCAGGACCCTTCTAAAAGCCCCCAGACCCTTCTAGAACTCCTCCGGACCCTTCTAAAAGCCCCTAGACCCTTCTAGAGGCCCCCACGACCCTTCTGAAAGCCCCCAGATCATTCTAGAGCCCCACAGGACCCTTCTAAAAGCACCCAGACCCTTCTACAGACCCCCAGGACAGTATAAAAGACCCCAGACCCTTCTAGAGCCCCCCAGGACCCTTCTAAAAGCCCCCAGACCCTTCTAGAGCCCCCAGGACGCTTCTAAAAACTTCCAAACCCTTCTAGAGCCACCCAGGACCCTTCTAAAAGCCCCCAGACCCTTCTAGAGGCGCCAGTGCCCTTCTTAAGCCCCTCCGTCCCTTCTCGAGCACACCAGGACCCGTCTAAAAGCCTCTAGACCCTTCTAGAGCATTCCAGGACCTTTCCAAAAGCACCCAGACCCTTCTAGAGGCTCCCCGGACCCTTATAAAAGCACCCAGACCCTTCCAGAGCCTCCCAGGACCCTTCTAAATGCCACCAGACCCTTCTAGAGACCCCCAGGACCCTTCTAAAAGCACCCAGACCCTTCTAGACCCTCCCCGGATCATTCTAAAAGCCCCCAGACCCTTCTAGAGCCCCCTAGGATCCTTCAAAAAGCACCCAGACCGTTCTAGACCGTCCCCGGATCATTCTAAAAGCCCCCAGACCCTTCTAGAGCCCACCAGGATCATTCTAAAAGCACCCTGACCCTTCTAGAGCCCCCTAGGACCCATCTAAAAGCACCCAGACCCTTCTAGAGACCTTCAGGAACCTTCTAAAAGCCCCCAGACCGTTCTAGACCCCCCCAGGACCCTTCTAAAAGCACCCAGACCCTTCTAGAGCCCCCCAGGACCCTTCTAATAGCCCCCAGACCCGTCTAGGGGCCACCAGGACCCTTCTAAAAGTCCCCAGACCCTTCTAGAGCCCCCCCGGACCCTTGTAAAAGCCCCCAGACCCTTCTAGAGGCCCCCAGGAACCTTATAAAAGCACCCAGACCCTTCCAGAGCTTTACAGGTCCCTTCTAAACGCCCCCAGACCCTTCTAGAGGCCCCCAGGACCCTTCTAAAAGCCTCTAGACCCTTCTAGAGGCCCCCAGGACCCTTCTAAAAGCCCCCAGACCCTTCTAGAGCCTCCCAGGACCATTCTAAAAGCCCCCAGACCCTTCTAGAGCCCCCCAGGACCCTTCTAAAAGACCCCAGACCCTTCTAGAGCCGCCTAGGATCCTTCAAAAAGCATAAAGACTTTTCTAGACCGTCCCCGGATCATTCTAAAAGACCCCAGACCCTTCTAGAGCCCCTCAGGACCCTTCTAAATGCCCCCAGACCCTTCTAGAGCACCCCAGGACCCATCTAAAAGCCCCCAGATCCTTCTAGAGCACCCCAGGACCCTTCTAAAAGCCCCCAGACCCTTCTAGAGCCCACCAGGACCATTCTAAAAGCTCCCAGACCCTTCTAGAGGCCCCCAGGACCCTTCTAAAAGCCCCCAGACCCTTCTAGAGCCCCCCAGGACCCTTATACAAGCCCCCAGACCCTTCTA
>JAUNZM010002253.1:0-84610 GCA_033459285.1 Clamator glandarius
TTCCTTTCCTTTCCTTTCCTTTCCTTTCCTTTCCTTTCCTTTCCTTTCCTTTCCTTTCCTTTCCTTTCCTTTCCTTTCCTTTCTCCAACCTGGAACATCTTCCCGATATGAAGAGTTTTCCAGCAGTCCCAGCACTGCTGTTCCACTCCACCTCCTTTCAGCTGAAAGATGTTGTCCATCTCTGGTTTGGATGGTGACATCTCTGGGCATGTTGTTCAGCAATGGTCTCTGATACACAGAGCTGTTAACTTAAGTCACCATTAGGATATGCTGATCAGAGGCTCAGGGCACTGCAAGAAATGGGTTTCCAGCTCTTCAGAGCTGTGAGAAATGCAAAGCACTGTGAGAGAATGGAGAAACAATCACAAAGCAGGATTCCTTTGGGAAGGTCGGGTCAAGGTCTGGAAGCAGTATGAGGACAAAAAAAGCCACCTGTCCCTGTCATGAAGACCCACCACTGTGGTATTTTCTTGAGCAGGAGAGGCTGCTCCCTCACCTCCAGCATCACAGGGATCCTCAGCTGCTCTCCATGGCCCAAGGTGTTCCTAACCACTTTCACCAGCTACAGCTCTGCTCTGAGACTTCCATCTGTAGGTCTCGGGGTAAGTGGAGTCTTCCAGTAAGTAGTTATGCTTACACAACTCACTCCCTATTGGTTTCCTAGAGTTCATGCTCTAAAATCCACTTTTTTCTCTGAAATTCCATGTTTCCATCTACTAGTGCCGTCTATGGACCTTCATGCCACGGTACCTGGAGCCAGACAGTTCTGCCACCCCTGCTAACACCAGAAAACTTTAAAACCCCTTGTCCTGTGTCTCCTCAGAGCAATGAAATCAGGACATGGGTCATGAGGGACTGGACTTCTATTGAGCTTCATGGCTCTTCCACCTCTCATCTCATCCTATCCAGCCCCACATCACACTAGCTGGGGGCTGAGCAAAAGGGTATCCTTGTGAACCCTTCTTCTGCGCTGGTGCAGGCTTCTTGCACCACCTCGAGCAAGTCAAGAATAAGTGTTTAGTCACTTAAATTGCAATAGAAATTAATTTCAAGGGGAATTAGTTGCTTCAATAAAATTAAGTCACTGCCATATTTTCAAGGATTATAATGCCTGATTCTCCACTTTTTGGTGGACAGTGAAGAAAAAAAGCCTGTGAAGATCTTGAATACCCTGACTAGAAGCCCCTATGAACTTGTGAAGATGCGTTTTAGTGATGCTGCCCAGGTAGGGGCATGTGTGAGCAGGGTTTACCTTCCCCGCTTTCAGCCATCTGAAGGTCAAGACTCTGCTGTGGCCTTTTTGGTCTCCTTGAAGGGTAAAGGAGAAGAATGAGAGCCCAGGGAAGGTGTGTGGTCTCACTGGGGTGGATGGGTGCCTCGACCTCACTCAACAGGAGTAGAGGGAAAGCATTAGCTTAGGAACAGACAAGAAATCTGGTGAATCCAAACACCTCTGTGTGTCCATAGTGGGTGAAAGAATATCCTCCCCCATTAGAACATTTCCAGCTTTGGAAGAAGTCCAGGATTTTACTTCATTGTGCTGCTATATCCCTATAAGTACATTTTACTTAATGCCATTAGTCTTCAAATTCCCCTGAACTTACTCCAGACCCTCCCAGTGAGAATCTCTGGTGTGGGATCTGACGTGTAAATGTAAAACATCACCATAAGCCTGTCTGCAATGATACAATGGAGCAGTAAAATTTTGTGTTAAAGTTTCTGAACATGATTTTAGACAGCATGTTAAAGGAGCTGGGTCATTGCTTTGATAGCTCTGACTGTGAATTGCTCGGGTGTGCTCAAGCATGCAACCCCTTCGTGAGCCACTCTGTTTGTGACAGTGCCACAAACCACTGGTTTCACATCACAGCTTCTCCAGCTAGACCTCTTGCTAGCCAGCATGCCCCACATAGCTGTGTTTCCCACAGAGGAGACCCAAGTACCCAATGCTTACTGAGAACTTGCAAACTTGTGTCCCTCTGATTCTCCTAGAAGGGTCTCATCCATCATTCTTAATGTGGGGGTCTGCTTTGTGATCACACAACTGTCTGTTGGTGTTCAGCTCCAGCTGAACCCTTCACCATCACGGAGGGCTGAGGAGGACAAAAGGAGAGATGCATCCACAGCCAGATCTTTCTGGCAGCCACTTCTAGTGCATGTTAAATCAGTGCTTACCCCCTTGCTGATTCCAAGAGCCTTGGACCTCCATGCTTCCAAAGAGGCTTCCCCTTGCCCTTTGGGCTATGTTTGGAGGTGATCTCTGCTGTGAAGATCAGCAACTACATGGCTCTACAGAGGCAAGAATTACAACCATGGGTCATGCTGTGCCAGCACCTCAGCCAATCCTGTCCAGGCATCGCTGAGGGTAGCACCATGTCTCAGAGAGCTGGATAAACCAGAAAGTTTGGATAACCCTGAAAGCAGGTAAAAGAAAGCCCTGTTAAATCATTGCTTTTCAAAGAACCTACCCTAGAGCTAGCTAACTGATCCTGTTAGATCTTTTTCATAAGTTAGATAAGAAAAATAACCTGGCAGTAGTCATCAAAGGCAAAACAATGCATAAAAAAAATTCATTGAGAGGAGACTTCCGAAGCAAAGACAGAGGTTTTGCAGACAAGACTGGTGGGACTCATGAGCAACAGCCCCATGGAAATTTCCACTGTCTTCCTGGTCATAGGAATCAGGGTTTGCTCCACTACCTTTGACTGAGAGCTGCTCTTCCCATTGGTGGCAAACACCTCTTGCCTTCCCCATCCTGCCTCTTATGGTGTCTCTTTTCCAGGGAGCTGGGGATGAAGAAAAGAAAGGAATAGCAGTTAAGGGAATATTCATTCATTTATTATTATTTTGGTTTAGGGAGAAACAAGTGAAGGCTGCATGAAGGTAAAGACAAGGGTCTTGCCTTATGCTGATACTCCTTCCCCTTCCTGCTCTTGGCCCTGTTGGAGACAGGTGACTGTTCTGGGTAGAGGGATGTTTTAATCCAGGTTGGCTGCTCTATGTTCTTCTTTTCCCTGATGATAAAAAACATACTCAGTAAGTAGGTGGTGATTTGGAACACTGTCTGGCCCTCACATTTTCCTTTGAGGTGGATAAAAGAGGTAAGCATCATTATCTTCATTTTAAAGTTTGGGGAAAAGGGACAAAGATGTTCTCAGAGACGCTTTATCCCTTGAACAGCTTGAAGCAGTGTGAGACTCAGCTGTGGACATGTGGCTAAGCAATGCCTAAGTCACAAATGGTCAAAGAATATTGAGGTCTTCTCATTGAAGGCCATCAGATGAGACTTGAAAGAAAAATCAGGACAGAGGAGCAGCAGCAGGACCTACACAAGCACAAGGCATTGCCATAGGATCCACTTTGTGTCTTGCCAAATACCCATAAGCCAGAGATCTTGTCTTATGTTGTCATGTGTCATGCGTTGTACATAAATCACTTTGGTTTTGGCTGCCTGCTATTCTTCTTGTTATAATCCCTTGTTTATCTTTCCAAGTATAATTAAGAGTCAAGCCCTTGGAGGAGTGGGGAAAGTCATTAAATGACCTGCTAGCATTTTCCCTGAACTGTAACTAAATCGTCCACTTGAGATGTTGGAGACAGCCATGGAACAAGAGGAATTCAAATAATCAGAGAAGCTGCACCTCCAAGCTGAAACACAAAGATAAGCAAGCAGCTACCTTTTGACTCAATTACCTACTTGTTGTGGACTCAACTCCAAAAAAAAACCACAACACGGCATGAAAAAACTGCCATCAGTGAGGAGGAGATGGGGGATACCCAGCAGGAAGAGGTTACGTAACACTGTCTATCCTTTCCTTCCCACTGAGATGTTGGTGCTGTCTTGGCCATCAAACAATCTGCAATTGTTCATGGGACTCAATTCCTGCTTCACAGTTGTGCTGGGATGTTAGAGTTGTTCACCCCTAGACTGAGGACAGAGTTTCTAGACGTGACCTGAATAGGTCCACTGGTCTTTCTGGACCAGACTGTGAGAGGGTCAGTGATGTTCCTCAAGGGTGTGGCACACACATGGGGATGAATAATGGAAGGTCTATGTCAAATTCTGAAAAAGTTAAGCTGTTAGCAGGCCTTAGAGAGTTTAGCTGCATTGCCCTGCTGCTTTAGCTTCAATTGTAACCACACCAGAGTTCCAAAATCTTTGCTATTACAGGAGTTGTGTCCTCAATTCAGTTCCACGCTGAAAGTGAGGAAGCTTGAGGGAAAGCAGCTTACAGTGCTAATGTCCTAGATGATGAAGGGGGTAAATATGATGCCCAGTTACTGAGGAGCTTTCCTGCTCCTGGCCTACTTGGCTGGCATTTCAGTGGTTTTCCAAGGAAAAGGAAGAGGAATAGCCAAATCATTTGTGGACAGATAGGCAGGACTCGTCTTGCCAAATTTCAGATGTCTGTATCGTAGATGTCTACTTCTGAGCTGTCCACCCTGCCTTTATACTTTCATAATCAATGAAGTAAAGTAGGGTATATTTCATTAATCAGATGCAGGAGCTGAATTAAAGAGCAATGGAGTCAGGCTCTGAGAAATCCAGTTTCTCTCCCCTGATGAGAAGAAGAGCCCGAGGGCTGGCTCAGATGGAGATGCTGACTGGGCAGACATGTAACTCTGATCAGGTGAGCCTCACCTGTGCTCCTAAGCACGGCAGACCACAACAGGAGATCCAGAACTCTTCAGAAAAACTTGAGTCTCCAGATGCAGTAGGGAACTTCTCAAGAAATCTTGTGAGCAATGTGGCAACAGCGTCTAAACCAGCCTAATTGGCACTGACACGATCTTGCAGTGCCTGGAGCTGTCAAAGTCCAACCTGCAGGAGAGACTGGAGGGAAAGAAGCTGCAGTGGCTGCTAGGGACTGCCAGGGTCATTGATGTTAGCATCTGCTCTCAGCCAGTGGAGGAGTTTGCTTTTAAATGACGGATCCTGAAACCAGAAAATTTTCTTCAGCTAGGGTTCATTTTTATATTTTCCTGTGATCATCTCTAAACCCCTTTTTAAGCTGGTTTGATCCTATCTCACTGTTTTCTTCCTCAAAATTGTCACAAGTGATTACCAGTTTAAATTTTTTTTTCTAAAGAAAAAAAATAGAATCAGAACTTAAAAAAATCTCCTTGAATTACTATTTAGAGCATAAAAACACTGAGATTTTGAAAAATACATTTAAAGTATGTCTGCATGTTGACACGTTCAATTTATAAACCTTTTGTAGGGTGTTTATTTCTAGTAAAATGATGATATTTTGGCTTTTAATTCTAGTTTTAGAGTAAATAATTGAAATAGAGTGATTTCCTGCAAGAGGAAATTCGTGAATTTCTGAAGAGGTGTATTCCTGACTGAATCAACTATTGTGCAGAAAGCCATAGTCTGATTTGTGTAATGACCCCCATAAATACTATTGAGAGACCTAGTGTATTTATTCATACTTATAATCAAGTAGAGACTATTATCCATCATTTATAACACAGTTTTCATTATGCTGTCAAAAGAGGTCATAACAGTTGTTAAGGTGTGGTGTTCTCTCTCTTTCCTTTAAAATATTTGAAGCTATTTTAAACTCTTGAGGGAAGGGATTTAAATTATTAACAGAAAAAAGAATGATTTTTGAATTAAACAATTATTCTGATGAGTGCTGTTCATATTAATCAAGAATAATTTCTTAGTTGAGTTTATGTTTACTAAACTCATTTTTCCTTATTCCATGCTAATTATGAGGATTGCAAGATTATGTGCTTGGAGGTTTTGTTTGATTGTTTGTTTCCAAACAAGACTGAAGTATCTTTTAGAACATTTGATAATGGAAAATGACCTACTCGCTGCCTTACTTGGAGTCAGTGACAGCTCTTTGCAACATGCCTTATTTTCTTACTCATTTCCAATTAACACAGCCCAGAGATTAGATTATGACCTAACCAAAACCTACAACCCAGTCAAAGCATTTAGCCTATACTTTTCATAGCATTTCATCTTTAAAGACTCTAAAGCCCAGCCCAGAGATATAAAAATATCAGTTTTAGAGGCTTATTGCCATGTGTAATTACATTTGCATCATTCTCAGGGTAGAACTATGTCAATGTTATTTTAAATAGGAACATGTGGAAAAATAATTCTCCAAGTGTCTTAATACTTACAAAAGGAATAGATTTTTGCCATCGTGATATGCAACGAATCAGGGAAAATGCCAGCCTTGAAAAGCGGTAGGAGGAGATTTTCCTTAATCTGTTTTTATAATGTGTGATGTTTAGCAGGATATTTCTGGATCTCTCTTCAGGAGTGCTAATTAGAATAAATGTGATTAGTCTATAGCATTCTTATTAAGGCAGAATTCTTACATTAATCAGTAGAAGTTTTGCTGAATTAAAGGATTGTCTCAGGTCTTGCCGTAAAACAATATTGACTTGGCACATAATCCAGAAAGGATTTAGAAGATAGACCCAGCAAAATCTGTTGACTATAAGGAAGCATGAACAGAAACTTGAGGTTTTATCATCATCTTTATTCTGTGGTGGATCTTACCTCCCTTGTGCCATGGTTGACTTCGCCTAACTTGAGGGAGTTAATCACAAGGCTTATGTGCTCATCCATATCAGCTAAGAGCGTAAACTGAAAATCCTTACACAGGTGGGACTGTGACCTTCTAGGAGCTCCGAAGAATAGGATTTATGGGCAGATATTTGGGTTCTGTATGCAGAAGTTGAGCATTCGTCTCTCCTCTAGCACAATTCCTGGCATGATGCAGGAAAACGTGAGATGAACACTCCTGCCTTTTGAGCTTGCACTGTGACTGGGCTGGGGTTCACCACAGACTGGCAAAGGAAATCACACTTGTGGTAACTCCATTTCCCTTAGCACTGCCACCCAAATCAGAGAAGGAAGAACAGACGCTAAGACTGCAACAAGGTATGATGTCACATTGCTGTCCTGTATTCCCTCGAGGAGCAGTAGATGCAAGATCATTCTCAGCATGGCTCTACATATCACCTGGATTGAAAGGAAATGTAGGACATCTCTGGTCCAACCTCCCACTCCAGCCAGGTTCAACATTGAATTCAGGCCCTCTTATCCAGTTGTGATATAATCAACAGGGCTGCTAGAAAAAGGAATGGGTACCCTGAAGTTAGGATTTAGCCCAGCTTTCTCTGAGAGCGTATCCCTTCTTCTTGCTGCCTTCCAAGTAGCTACATTTATTAAGAAGGTGGCCTGGCTCCAGCAGCGAGCTTTGTCTGATAGGCACTTACCCTGAGGGTACCAAGATTGCCTTGAACAGAACTTTTGGGACCAAGGTCTGAGCTTGTGCCGCTTTTCTGTTCTTCCAGCACAGATAGATTCTCTCAGCAACTTCCCTTGGAGATCAGCGAAGACCAGGAGGAAATGTGGCAGTCTGGTGTTTTCATCCAGCTTAGAAAGCTCAAGTATGAAAAAAATTAGGTGGAAAAGACTGGTTTAATGATCTTTGAATCCACTCGAGGCAATAAGAAAAGCAACTCTGTGTGTGTAAATCTTACAGTGGAGGACCCTCTTCCCCAAAAGGGTTAACACAACCTCTCTTTTCCCCCAATAGCTTCGTGGCCCTAACAGCTTTCATTGTGAAATGGGTGCAGGTGTGGGCTATGCTTTGTTGATCACAATCTCTTTTGCAGAGGAAGCTTTGAATATGTTTGACATAATCAGCTCACAGCCTTTGCCCGCACTCTTTCATAAACAGGCCATTTTCACATCCTTTTCATGGGATCCGACAAGCGGAAAAATAATTAATGTTACCTCAGCCTAACAGTGACCCAGCTTTGATTCAAAAAGACGGCATGTTGCATAAACTAACCATTTAATTGAGTGATAGAAAAAGCCCACATGTATCAATTCTGCCTCCATGTATTATGATTACTGGGGCTTTGCAAGGATTGTGCTCCCTTAGTCATAAAGCAGAGCTTAAATTCAAGCCCATGAAGTGGTTTCAGAAGAACTGATTGAGCATGAGCTGAGGATTATCCGTGTTTACAGTGGCAGGACATGGGAGCACGGGAAGATGTGGGTAACCAGCCATCGTGGCACATGTTCAGATTATGTCCAGATTATGTCACATGTCCTTGTCTGAATTGGCAGCGGCCAGACATTATCCAACCACAGGACATTTCAGATGCTGATGGCACTACACTGCCACCTTGCCATGACCTCAGGGACAAAACTAACTGGTATATATGATGATTAAGACTACATCTAATATGGCTAAGACAGGATCACCCTTGAGGTAGCCCACCAAAAAAGAAATGTCTAAGATGAATCTCAGTTAAATCCAGACAATGTCTTGAGGTAGCAGTGGCTCCTCTAATGAACCATCTCCTCTTGTTGTACTTATTACCATGGGCATAGACTGTATGTTCTTGCACTGTTAAATGCAAGGGCTTTCATAAAAGTAGCCATGCAAGCGGGTAAAACTGGGTAGGCTGGTATCTCACCTGCTCTTCTAATGCAGGGGCAGAGGAATAAATTCAAAGAGAAGATACTTGAACCCAAGAGAAGGAAAAGTCCACACAATTGCAGTTGGGCTATCAAACCTTGCTCTATCAGAGGTCACTCCTGTCTGTCCAGAGCTTAGAGGATTTTAAAAGGTACTGGTTATTTCCATGCTCGCAAGAGTACCCCAAATTAAAATAGACTGGGGACAAGGAGGAGGACTGAAATTCTCATACTCATAAAGAAGCAGATAATAAACAAGAGCTGAGTCCTGGTCTGATCCCAGCAAGGCAATGACTATGTTCCTAATCCATCGTACCTGTGGGGATTTCAGGATACTTAGTCCTTTATCTGGCTATTTGGCATCCGTACAACCTCGCTGGCTTGGCAGCAACATGTTCCTGGCCCAGGTCCAAATTTCTGGGACTTGCAAGCAGAGCATCATTGGCCAAGCTAGAGTGGGCTCCTCCTGGCACCAGTGGTGCTTTGAAGGTGTGCTAAGAAATTTGCCTTTCCTGGATCCACTTCAAGAAGGCTATTCACCCTGCAGCATGCAGTCAGCACAAAGCCTTGGGGTTCTCTGGAGGGTCTCCAGGAAAGGTGAGTGACAAGGCACCCGCCTCTTGCTGCAGCTGGCCAAAGATGAAGCTGCATGCACTCAGGTGCAATGGTATCCAGACTCCATACCATATTTCAGAAGGAAGGTGTCTTCCCGTTTAAAGTCCAGCACTGAGCAGACAGAGGCAATGTCACCCTACCTGAGCCAGGAAGAGGAAAAAATCCCTCTGAACCAAGCCACCTTCACAACCCACTGTTGAATGCACCACCTTACATGCTCCCCTGCCAGTAATTTTGATTCAAACCTGCTTACGAAAGTATTTCCTTCGTAATGTAGGAGTCAAAAAGATTGTCCTTTCCCATAGCCTGAAAAGCAGCAATACAGCAGGTCAGAAAAGCAGTTAGCAAGACAAATTCATCCATACCCGTGAAGGACATTGCTGGGGCTTTAGAAGACACATGGATTTGCTGGTGTAAGGACTCCTGCGCTCAGTGTGTGTGCAGCAGAGGTGAGTGAAACAAAGTCAGTGCATCTTCACAGTGACGAACCCTCAGAAAGCTGTTGGAGAGATATTGCAGGGTGTTTGTCATTGAGGTGATGCCAAGTGCCTTCATGATTAGGTCAGCTAGGAGCAGGCACAGAAACCACTCTTCCTCAGAAACCTTCAGTGTTCTCCCAAAGGGCTGTTTTGTCTCTCTAGCAAATACCGTCTTTAAAATTGTCATAATTACTGGAGATGGGGGAGTTGGGGAGCAACTGTTGTACTTCAACTGATTGCATTTAGTTTCATACCTGCTAACACAACCCTCTCTGTTCTTTGACACTTCATATTTCTAGGTATCAGGAATGCTTCTGGCATGTCTGCTATGCTATTCATGCTGAATTACTCTCTCTGTCTTTCACTCATTCATTCTCCTGGACTTTTTTTGCTGGTCTTAACTGACTTTTTTCCCAGCCATCTATGCCTTTTTCACGTTGAAGTATCCAAGTCCAGCTTGCTGGGGAAGGAAGGCTTGAAGAAGCAGCATTGATCATTGGGTGTTCACCAATGGTGATGGTACCTGGGGCGAGAGGAGCCAAGATACAGTTCCCCCACTGGCTAGTGTGCAACACGTGAAGCGCTGTGGAGGACTCCACTGTGCATCTTCCTAAGGAAAAGCTTGACTGCACTATGGGAATCAGATCCAGGATCTGGTTACTCCAACTCCCACAGCTGTGCTCAGCTGGAGCTGGGTGACCTCTCCTTACTTTGGGGACAGTCATGACATAGAAAGGAGGATACGGGGAACTACAGGCCTGTCAGTCTAACCTCATGGCCGGGGAAGGTCATGGAGCAAGTCATCTTGAGTGCTATCACACAGCACATATAAGACAACTAGGTGATCAGGCTACATTGGTTTTGAAAGGCAGATCCTGCCAAACTAAGCTGATCTCCTTCTATGACAAGGTTACCCCCTTAACAGATGAAGAAAAGGCTGTGGATGTAGTGTACCTGGAATTTAGCAAAGCCTTTGACACAGTTTCTCACAGCATTTTGATTGGGAAACTGGCTGCACAGTCAGTTTGGTCTGGACAGACACTCTGCTGGGTTAAAAACTGGCTGGATGGCTGAGCGCAAAATATAGTGGTAAATGGAGCTAAATCCGGTTGGAGGTTGGTCACAGGTGGTGTCCCCCACAGCTCAGTGCTGGGTCCAGTTCTGTTCCATATTTTTACTGGTGATTTGGATGAAGAGATTGAATGCACCCTTAGTAAGTCTGCAAATGACACTAAGCTGGGAAGAAGTGTCGATCGGCTGGAGGCTCTACAGAGGGATCTGAACAGGCTGGATTGATGGGCCGAGGCCAGCGGGATGAGGTTTAATGAGGCTAAGTGCCAAGTTCTGCACTTGGGACACAACAACCCTGTGCAGCTCTACAGACTAGGGGAAGAGTGGCTGGAAAGCTGCCTGGCAGAGAAGGACCTGGGGGTGTTGCTTAACAGCAGCTGAACGTGAACCTGTAGTGGCCCAGGTAGCCAAGAAGGCCAATGGCATCTTGGCTTGTATCAGAAACAGCGTGGCCAGCAGGACCAGGGAAGAGATTGTGTCCCTGTACTCGGCACTGGTGAGACTGTACCTCGAATCCTGTGTTCAGTTTTGGGCCCCTCACTGCAAGAAGGACATTGAGGTCCTGGAGCATCTCCAGAGAAGGGCAACCAAGGTGGTGGAGGGGCTGGAGCACAAGTGTTATAAGGAGCAGCTGAGGAAACTGGGGTTGTTTAGCCTGGAGAAGAGGGGGCTGAGGGGAGAACTTATCCTTGTCTACAGCTGCCTGAAAGGAGGAGGGTGTTGATCCCTTCTCTCAAATGATAGGTGATAAGACAAGAGGGAATGGCCTCAAGTTGCATACCTGCTTCAAGTACCTCTCTATTTTACATAATTCGTCACTGCATAATTCTCATTCATAGAATCATCATAGAATCATAGAATGGTTTGGGTTGGAAGGGACCTTCAAGATCATCCAGTTCCATCTCCCCCTGACATGGATAGGGACACAGGGATGCTTTCCAATAGGTCAGGTTACTCAAAGCCTCATCCAACCTGGTCTTGAACATGGGGCACCTACTACTTCTCTGGGCAACCTGTGCCCTCACCACCCTCACAGGAAAAAAATCTTTCTAATTTCTAATCTCAAGTCCAATTCTCTCAGCCTATCCTTGTATGGGAGGTGCTCCAGCCCTCTCATCACCTTTGTGACTTTCCTCTGGACTTGCTCCAACAGATCCATGTCTTTCCGGTGCTGAGGACTCCAGAACTGAACACAATTCCATTTCTATCTGCAAAGTCAAAGGACTACAGACCGGGAGACTCTTAAAAGCCTGATTCTGCCCTCATACAAATAAAGTACAGACAACACCAACACTCTTAGATATTCCTTGGAGGGAGACACAGGCAAAATCCTGTCCCTGATGAGTTTTTATCCTCATCTAGAACATGAATATGCTTTGAGGCTTGAACTGCACAAACTGCCTAAAAGCAGTGCCATCGTATTCACCTTTATTTTGGAGGAAGCTACAGATTTTACAGCCTGCAGGCATGGCAGCTTGCCCGAGGGCCCATTCTGCCAGCCCTCCTCACAACAGGTATTACCTTACTCTGCCTGTTCATTCCCGCAGAGCACAGATTGAGCAGGATGCTCTTCAAAATGAAGAAGTGCGTGGGGGGGATCAGCCCTCAGTAGAAGAGTTTTAATGTGAAATAAGATCAAACATCACCTGCCACACCTCTACCTGCAGCAGTTTCAGCCTATACAGGAAAGGGGAATGTGCAGAGGAGCAGAGTGCTGGTACTAGTGTAACTTCTGGAAGGGAAGGGAAGGGAAGGGAAGGGAAGGGAAGGGAAGGGAAGGGAAGGGAAGGGAAGGGAAGGGAAGGGAAGGGAAGGGAAGGGAAGGGAAGGGAAGGGAAGGGAAGGGAAGGGAAGGGAAGGGAAGGGAAGGGAAGGGAAGGGAAGGGAAGGGAAGGGAAGGGAAGGGAAGGGAAGGGAAGGGAAGGGAAGGGAAGGGAAGGGAAACGAGAAAAAGGGAAACGAGAAAAAGGGAAACGAGAAAAAGGGAAACGAGAAAAAGGGAAACGAGAAAAAGGGAAATGAGAAAAAGAAAAAGAAAAAGAAAAAGAAAAAGAAAAAGAAAAAGAAAAAGAAAAAGAAAAAGAAAAAGAAAAAGAAAAAGAAAAAGAAAAAGAAAAAGAAAAAGAAAAAGAAAAAGAAAAAGAAAAAGAAAAAGAAAAAGAAAAAGAAAAAGAAAAAGAAAAAGAAAAAGAAAAAGAAAAAGAAAAAGAAAAAGAAAAAGAAAAAGAAAAAGAAAAAGAAAAAGTCTGGAGCTGAAAAGTAAATTTGGCTGTCTACGAACATCTATAGACACAAATGGGTTTACTCCCTGAGCACAGGAAAACTTGAAAAGATTGTGGAAAGATAAAAGAATTTGAAATTAAAACATACAATACTTTTCAATACAAGCGGTGGGACAATAGGAAATGTAGTTATGCTTTGG
Organism: Clamator glandarius; assembly: GCA_033459285.1. Lineage (NCBI taxonomy): Eukaryota > Metazoa > Chordata > Aves > Cuculiformes > Cuculidae > Clamator > Clamator glandarius. The sequence continues at coordinate 13,052 of JAUNZM010002253.1, forward strand.
AAAATCTTTATAAACCTTGAAGGGATTTAAGACTGACTGTGGTCAGGTGTGCCTAGCACTTATTTTTCTAGACTAGCCATGGGCTGGAAACACAGTATGAAAGGACGTTTGAGGGTTCTTTCTTTGCTCTGTAAAAAAACCTCAAACAGAGGCGAGGGAAACACACGGGACTCTCGGCCCTCACTGGCTCCTGAAAAGGATGAAGGGACATTTTCCCTTTACCTCCTAGGACTGGTGGGGATGGACAGCAAGCAGTAATGCTGATGGAAAGCCTGCATCGGTCAGAAGATAAACTCACCTGCATCCTCCCAGTAAGAGACAACTGGAGCCACTCACTGGTTAGGAGAGCCCATGCGAGATGTTTCTCCTCACTGCTTGAGCAGCATTTAACAATTAGAGCGATTGAATTATGTTTCTCAGTGTCAGTCAGTCAACCTGAGCTCAGCGTGGCTCCCTGTGCTGCTTTCACAGCAAATGAAGTTGTCCATACAGTGAATAGCAGGATGTATCCAGTGGGGATTTACATCAGAAGAGGGACTTGGCCTCTTTCCTTCAACAATTAGAGAAACACAGTGGTTTCTCTAGGTTTTAGGGAGAAAGAAAAAAGACCTCTTCCCTGGGCAGTGAAACGAATGAATGGTTCCTGATGGGTTTGTCTTATCATGCTTAACTCCTTTTTCTCTCTACTCCTCCCACTCCCTCTCTGGCCTTGCAGTAGCACGGTCTGAAGGCCAGGGATGCTGAATTATAACTGTTTCTCTGGGGGAGGCACTAATTTGTGTCTATGCCTTCTATGCCTTTGCTGGCATTCATGATATTTGCAGTACTGTGGGGAGGGAATTGATCTGTCTAAAACAAATCTGCCCCTCTCCATCTGCAATAGGGATTTAGGGACTGATTCATCCATTCCAGAAGGAGATATAAAAAAAAAAAAAAGAAAAAAAAAAGCAGGTGTATTTCCCCAGTTTCTTTACTTCAGCTCAAAAGGGAGACAAGGGTGATTATCTCAGATACAGACATCTGTGCTGGAAACACTTTAAGTTGGTGAAACTAATCCCACTCTTAGAAGGAGTTGCAGAGTTTTGGTGAAGATCTGAGAGCCAGACACGTAGGTGGGCAGGGAGGGCAGGATGTAGCTTGCAGGTAAGACACTGAATCTACACATCTGCAGGTGGGTGTCTGTAAGTGAGCGAGGTGTCCAAGCCTTGGGAAGCAGGGGAAATATGCTCTGTACAGTCAGAGGAGTGTAGGGAGTGAGTCACGTAGTGAAATGTCTGACATGAAGAGAGCTGGGGCAATTCCTCTGCTGCAAATGGGCATGTTTTCCTAGACTTATTGAACCAACACCTCCTAATAGCTGAAGATCTAGTCATGATGGTTTGGCCAGGCAAAGGCACTTCTGAGTTCAGTTCAGAAGTCATCCCCCTCCTGCTTCCAGCACCCTTGCCTTAGAGACACTGAGCATCTCCTAGTGGAAACTGATTGGCAGCAGCAAGGCGGGGAGCAACATTCCTGCATCCAAAGCGTTTCATCAAACCAGAGGTCAAGAGCTCACCTGTCCACCAAAAACTGCAGGGAAAGATGCCCCCACTCCCAGAAAGAGGAGAGCAGACGCTCTCAGTGTGTTCCAGCAGCTACATGTATGTGCACAAGTGCAAGAAGCACGTTACACAGGGAGTAAGGCTGCAGCTTGGAGAGAGCTCAAACTGGGTGGAATCAGATCTGTATCACTACTGGATGCAAACATGATTGCACTGAGGGTAGAGAAGGGACCTGAACTGCTGTAATTAGATTATCAGATCTCCAGAGCAGGATCCAGCTCATAACACATTTTAACCCTTTCTTTTAAGTTTGTGGCCTGCAAACTAAATATTCCTACTATAAAACCTGCGCAGATTTGTAATGCATCAAACTGGATCACAAGTTTCTGGTCACTGCAGTTCCCAGCTGCTGGCATTATTTCTGGTAGGTTTAGCACTTTTCCTGTTGTCCTGTGGTTAAGAACAGGTCTTGCGTATTATGAAAATCCCTTGGGAGAGAACCAGTCTCTCGTTGTGCAGGTGACTTGTGGGGTTTGGAAAGAGGAAGATTAAATGCTGCTGCATTCCCTAGGCAGCAGCAGTGTTCCTCCAGCAGCCACGACACTCCTGCATAAAGCACCTATAGGTAAGATTCAGGCAGGGAATATTGTGACCCATTGCGCTTTCCTGTAACAGCACTGAGGAAGGATGATTTTGGAGCCAAGCCAGAGTGTTTGAGGCTGACTTGGCAGGGAAAGGGCAGTTCTGTTACAGAGGCATTGAGAAGTATGGATTTGGCACCTAGCTCCACTGTGTGACCTTTAGCAAATCACCTTCCCGTGATGTTCCTTGACCCCTTGCAGTAAAAAGGGGCCCAGTAACACTCCCTTAGTCATACTTGTCTCTTTGAATTGCCACCTTTATAGGATAGGGAATGAGGTTTCACACTGTGAGAAGCAGCTGCTGTCTGGAAAGCAACAGCAGTCAAAGTTATGATAAGTGACCTGAACATTCATGATGTTGATTACTTTAGTCCCCTGCCAGGGACAGTGAAAATACAGTCCCTTGTTCAATTATAATAAATGCATTCCCTGATTCTTTGAAGGGTCTCCCTGGTTTCTTATCAGGTCTGCTTCCCTGCCATGCTGCCAAGGATGAGCTGCAAACATTGGTGAGGAAGAAGAGAGTAATTTTTTCTCCACCAAAGTAAGACAGCTCTTATTATATTTTGACAACATATAATCACATTTATGCACGTGCTGCCTTCTCTACCAAACTGGGCTGCTCTCCATTAGCTCACGTGGCTTTACATGCAAGCAGGGAAAAAGTGGACCCTACATTTCCTGTGAGCTGCGAGCTCTGTCTGAAGAGATTATGGTTTATTTTGACTTGCTATCTTGTGGGAAAGCCATGAACTCATATTGTCTTCACTAGGATCTCAATCTATTTCTCTGAACTTGAGATGAGTTCTAGTCTAATGAAGGGCCCTAAGGAAGCTTCACCGGAGCGAGGCCAGAGCATCTTGTCATAGCTCTCTCATCAGTGTTGCTCTCCCATTGACCAGCAAAGGTTGTCCAACCTCCTGACATCCACTGAGACACCTGATGGTTTTGATGTTACTGATCAAACAATGATTTGTGCTCAAGGTTTCAAAACGGCTGCCCCAGGTGCTGCGGACGGCTTAGGGTGCAGTGAAGTTGCAAATCAGTGCAACACAAATCTCACCTCCTACTGTCTCCAGACAGGCTGCCCTTCATAAACGTTTTCTACAAGAAATGCAGAGCAGCTTGGAAATATAGTAAACAATATTTCCCCTCAGAACCAAAATTCTTACACTTATTGAGCAGTTCTTGCAGCAGCAAAGGGGAAGACCCAGGACACACTGATCAGGTTGCACTGCTGGAAAGTGAGGGCAGTATGTGAACAAGAATACAATAAGCAGAGCAAAAAGCTCATCAAACCTTCCTGTCCCACCTCAAAGAAATTCCCCTTCTCTCTCCAGAACTAAATGAACCAAAGCAAGGCTGAGATGTGGCTACACAGGAGAAGGAAGAACCATGTATGAGTTATGTACTCTCATACTTCTGCCTTGACCAAGGAGGACTACCTGTGTCTCACACTGAATACTCCTTAAACTCCTGTATCTCTGATGGCCATGGTATTGTTTGTAACCAGGTATAAGATTACACATGACGGGTGCCCCGCATCTGCAGACATCCATGCATTCCTGCTTGGGAGAGGTCAAAAAGCCTGGCCTAAGTTAGGTCTCCAGGCTTCTTCTGCATCAGATGAAGAAAAATAGGCACCTACAGAAAGAAAATCATCTGCCCTAATTTAGCCAGCTTTTTTTTTTAGAGTGAGAATTGCTGCAGCAAGCTGAGTATCTCTGCATCAGCCCCTACTAAGATGTAAACTTGAAATGATGCTTTCAACTACACTGCCGTAAATATAGGAACACAAAATGGCTGTGTTGGATCAGACTGTTGAGCTCACTGTTCTGACTCACAGTGCCAAAAGGTAGTTGGTTTCCTAGGGAAGGTTGTCCCATTCAGTGGTACTTCCCCAGAATAAATTCCCATGCTCCAACACTTTGCAGTGCAAGCACTTTCTCCCTAAAGACAGGGGTCTTTGCTTTTCCTAACCCTGCTGACTTTCTTTTTCATGAACCCGTCTTATCCCCCTACAAGCTTCTGTATTCCTCAAGCACTGAGATCCCAAACTTCTCTCCACCACCAGTCAGGCACCTTGACCTCCTCTGGTCTGCCTTGAACCTGTTGCCTGGCAGCTTCACTAGATGTCCACTGTCTGGACTAGAAGACCACTTACACAGATGTAAACAATATAATTCCCTCCTCCTATATAATTTGGCCCCACTGGAGGAACATTCAGTTTCCTGAAGGAGATCCACACTTGGTTCTGCTACCTGTTAATTGTCTCCACTTTCGTGGAGCTGAGGCACTAACCCTGCATGTTTCAGGATCACTAATTGTAGTTCCCCTGAAGTTGTAGGGCAAGGTATGGGCTCTGCCACATTGCAAACCAGACTGGGAGGGAAATGATCCAGCTCAGCTCCACTATTTACTTTAAACAGATATAAAATCAGCACCACTTGAAGGGTCCAAGGGCAGATTAACTGTTGGTCCTGACCCGATTTGTCACAACTTATCATAAATGTGGATCAGGTGCATGGCAAGAGCTGTGCTTTGTCAATAAATCACAAACACAATGGGCTTCAGGAAGGGGAAGGTGATCTGAGGAGCTGAGGCAGATGGGGGAGATGGCTTCTGCTTTCCTATGGAAGCCAATTGCCCGGATTGGGAATATGATGTTTCATTCACAAATGTGCAATCTTTAGCTCTTTTTATGTGTCCCCAGGCAGTCTTGTAGGCACCACCTGAAGTATATTAGAGCCTGGGTGATTATGGGTCTGCTCCAAAGCCCTCTGAAGTCAGTGGGAGTCTTTCCCCTGACTTCACTGTGTTTGGGGCAGGCCCTGTATGAATATCCCTCAGGTTAGACAGTTTAATCATCCATTCAGCAGTACACAAAGCAGATCACATACACTTTTAGCCTGCATTGTATGGTGTTATGAAACGAGAAGATTTTTTGATATGATTCAGAGATAGCTCAGGTATAAGGTAAAAAAAAAATAACACCTTTGATGTATAACATTACACTTCAGTTATTCCTCGAGGGGCAAATTCTCGTCACCTTACCCAGGTGAATATTGCACTTGGTAATTTGGTCAAAAGCATTCCATCGACCTTCTTTTTAATAGAAAAAGTTGGACAGGGGAGTTCAGCTTGATGGAGATTTCTGCCAAAAAGAAGGAAAAATAAAGTAAATCCATGTTTTTCTTCTTTCAACAATCAGAGAAAAAAAAATGGGAACAAAAATCTGTTTTGGAGGGATTTTCTAACAGGACAATAAAACTAATCTTATGGTTTTGCCAAAGCCTAAGGTGAAACAACAATTTCTCAAAGATTGCAGTCTCCACCTGGCACAGGTATTTCTAGCTAAGGCACCAACCATCCATACACCATCAGCTAGGTCTGATTCTCATCTTGCCTCTTGTATCAAACTCTGAAATGAAGCTTTGTCCCTCTTATTTTATGTGCTATCAGAACAAGACCAACAGGACTGCCTCCCATGAGTGAGCAGGGCAGGATTTAGGTACATCACATTCAAAGTCGGGTGAGATCTGCAGGGCTTGTGGCCTTACCTCAAGAGGTCTAATGAAGACTTTCCTTATCTATAAATACAGTGACTGCAAGGACAGGATATCCATGGATAAGTTTCCTTTAATACTACTGTAGCTTTTGAGTTATTTTTAAAGTAAAGGCAATAAAAAAGACAATAAAACCTTCTCTACAGGCACAACTTTCATGGATTTTATGAGCGACAGGGCAAATCAAAAGCATCCTCCTTCAGAAGAGATGCAAACCACAGTCCATGGCCAGTGGCAGTAATTGAAGCCCTATTTCCAAAAGAGTTGGCGGGCGATGAAACCCAGTGCGGATGGCTGTGTTCTGCCTTTTGAATCCCCTCCCACCACCCCGCAATGTACTCAGGGTTGCTGTGGGTGGGGGGTTTAACTTTACTGGCACAAGAGTTTCCTTTGTTGATGGGAGCTGGGTCTCCTCTAGGGGACTGGGCTGATCCAGCTGTACTGGCAAACCCTTTGTACTGTGGAGTAGCTCAAGTGCAGACCTGCAGTGGGTGCCTGCCTGAACCTTTGCTGGCATGTCGATAAGGCCAGCACTGAGCAAAGTTGAATGACCCCAAGCTGGAGAAGAGCCACACGTAGGAGCCAGCAAGCATCTGCGCTACTGATCCAACGCATCTCGTGAAATGCATTTGGACTGTGCTTCTTTTCAAGCAGGGACTGCATTTTTCAGTAGCGGCGGGTGCAGCCCTCACCTGGAAGAGCCGCAGTCCTTGGCTAGGAGTGTTGGAGGGTACAAGGCGGTTTTGCGTGCAGTCATCAGCACAACCACGAGTCTACATCAAGTACAGCTGCGCTGCATCAGTCTTGCCCAATTGAGATGGCATCTTTTTAGATGCCTAGAAAGTCTGGAAGAAACAAGGATGAGAATTCCTGCCGTATTTAGCTTTAGCGCCTAGCAGCTGGGATGCATGGGCTCCCAACTATCCCCCTTGAGAAGAGGAGGCTGAGGGGAGACCTCATTGCCCTCTACAACTATCTGAAAGAAAGTTGTGGAGAGGAGGGAGCTGGGCTCTTCTCCCAAGTGACAGGGGACAGGACAAGAGGGAATGGCCTCAAGCTCCACCAGGGGAGGTTCAGGCTGCACATAAGGAAAAATTTTTCACAGAAAGGGTCATTGGGCACTGGCAGAGGCTGCCCAGGGAGGTGGTTGATTCACGTTCCCTGGAGGTGTTTAAGGGATGGGTTTAGTATTTGATAGGTATGGTTGGACTTGATGATACGATGAGTCTTTTCCAACCTGGTGATTCTATGATTCTATGACTGAGTGCACTGCTCCTCAGAGCCAGGAGTCACTTTAAAGGGCAGTTCTCATGGCTGCCAGAGCAGAGAAGACAGAGCCTGTCTCCAAGGGAAGGACATTTCCCTGCTGATCTCGCTGGGAGCTGGCTGTGCCCTGGGCTGTCACCTGACCCAGGCTGGGAAGAGGCTCATTGTCATGGAGAACTGCCCATCCCAGGCACGGCCTTGGCATTTAGAGGGGAGCAAGACTCTCAGGGTGGGACCAGCAGGCTAATTGCCTTTGTCTTCCCCTTCCATCAGTGGGCGAATCAGTAAATCCCCAAAGCCCATGACAATAGCCCCGCTGCTTTTAAGTGCCTTTCATTAAACCCAGTCCCCCAGCCCTCCCTCTCCCGAGGTTTTCTTAAAGAAGAGTCTCTTACAATGACAAAAGGAAACCCAAAAGGCTGCCATTAGCTCATTCACTTGGCTCCTCTCTGCAGACTAGGTGTCTATTTGCTGAAATCTATTCTCAAGTGTCCCTTGGGCAGGTTGCTTTTTCAGGAGCAAATCAGCCTTTGGAGTGGTGTCCACAGGAGGTGGAACCAGCCCCTGGTTCCAGCTAAGGGCTCGCTTTCCCTGTTTTTCGGAGCAGGATTGTGTGCTAACGGCAGAAAAGGTGTGCTGGGGACAATAAGATCTGCCAAACCCTCCCTAGGACCCACCACCATCCCTCAGGAGTGGTGGATGAAGCCTCCCCTGGCTCTGCTGTGCCAGCTTCTGGCTATGTCACCACCCAACCGGGCCATGGGACATTTGCTGAGATAGGCTGGACCACACAATATGGATTTCCCACCGATGTGGGATCTTCAGGAGCTTGTGGGTGCTGTCTGCAAAAACATGCAGCTGATGGAAGTGGCAGAGGGTAAATCCTGAAACAAATCTTCCAGGTAGAACATGAGCTGGACACGCAAGCATCCCATTGCTTGCTAAGGTCTGACAACAGGCTGGTGGAGAGGAGGTGTGCCATGGGCACTTAGATAAACAAGTAAGCATCTCCTGGCTTATTTAGGGACTGGCTCTTAATCTTCTGACCTTGTTAGCAATCCCCTCCACCACTTACGATCAAACCGAGCATCCAAAATCCAAATAAAGCTATTCCATACCTGGTGCGAAAAAAGCTATTCCACACCTGGTGCGATTGGACCCGAGCAGGACAAGACCTTGGTCTTTTTTGCTAATGGGAGTCTACCCTTTCTCTCTTATTATCACTACCACTGCATCATCTGAGATGCAATTAAAAATCAAGACATGGAGGAATTACCCCTGGAGCCAGGAAGATTGTATCTGTGCTGGGAAGGAGTGAGAGGGGGATGAGGCAGGAGTTGCCACTCGCCCACTGGTCTCGGCTATTGCACAAATGGCGTTTGGCCAGTGCTGGGGAAAGTACTTGGTCCCAATCCCAAGCACATGGAAGTCATCTGATGTTTCGTCAGGGCTTCATTATATTTTGGATCAGGGCAACGGTTTGTCTTGCATCACCACCCTGTATGTTATGCAGGTAGCCAGTGAAGAGACGCGTGATGCAAACGATTTTGTTTTCTGAATAGCCTGCAGGGGTGGCCTTGCATCACGGCAGATGCATATATGTTAAACAGCTGCAATTTTATCCTTAACTTCACTAATGATGCTACATTCCTCATGAAGACATTTATATTTATGCGCTACCCGCACACGCACACGCACCCAACAAACAGCTTATGCAAATGGCAAGAATAGGGAGTTGAGTGTTCTGCATAGTGGCTGTTCCAGGATGGATTCTCCTTTCCCAGAGCATGGATCAGGAAGGATTCTCAGGAGTACTGACTTACAGCAGACACTCTGCCTGGCCTGCTAGCTGACTGCTCTGACTTTTTAACTAGCCTGCTATTTTAAGCAGCTGCAACCCTATTCGAAAAACTGATTTGCAGTGCGGATTGAGCTAACAGCCTGCTTGCTAGCACCACACTGGAACCAGCCTGGCTTCATTTACTTTTGAAAGCTTTTATTTTTATTCACTAAACCAGGCTGGAAAAGGGCAGCTGTAATTCAGAGGGGTGACAAAAACAAACAAACAAACAAACAAGTCCTGAGTGCCCACTCTGCACAGTGACGCTATGAGAGGCTGCAAAGCAGCTCCTGTGTGTCTCCTTTGGACTCAGAGCTAGCTTTTTCTGTCTTATTGCATGAGTGAAGTTGTTCATAAATCCTGAACCATGTGAAAGGAAAAACCTGTCTCCCACAGAGTGTTAAAATGCCTCAAACATAGTAGGAACAACCAGGCAAAAATCTAATAGTTGTTAACATTTTATTCCCAACAGCTGTTCAGCCTGAAAAATCTCATTAATGCACTAATGAACAAAAACAAAATGAAAAAAATGAAAAAAATAAAACAACAAAAAAGAAGGGGAAACAAAGTAAAATAAACTTTAACAAAGTTTAAAACAGATTATAAATAAGTACAGCTCCAGAGCATAATTTACAAATACAAAACCACATAGAAACATATGTACAGAAGAGTTACATTACGTACAAATATGTATAAAAATACCCCAGTGTTTATTCTCATGCTAAAGCTGCATGGCTAGTTTTCTTTGGTACTAAGCTTAGGGAAAAAGATTGTTTTACAAGACATGGCCCTGGCTGTATATTATGCCACACACAGGAAGACCAGAGCAAACCTGCGTAGGTTTCAAGGAGGTTTTGGGAGGGTGTTTACCCACAGTATTTGCCCCCCGTGCATTGCACACTGCAGGATCAGGGCAGAAAGCAAGGGCTTACAGAGGCAACTGTTGGCAGAGGAGTTCTTCAATACATTTTACAAGGCACTTCATAAGAAATCTCTTCATTTTTTTTTCCTGCTCTCTTCTAAGACTCACTGGATGTCTACACTTGGCTCTTGCTGATATCACTTTGTGGTTATAGTTTTTAAACTTCTTATTCTACATTCAGGATTAGAAACCTGTTAAAAAAATAATTCAGTTCACTTTTGTCTGCAGAACTTAGGCGGCAAGCCATCAAAGCCACCCAACATTTTCCAGGATGGGGAAAAGGCTTTTTATCTGCCTTCTGCTGGTGTTTAAGGGGCGTTCTTGTTTTGAAAGCTGAGAAGATCTGGCTTCCTGGAAGAACTCCTGGGAAATGTTCACATTGAAATGCTGTTTGCAAAAGTGAATGTTCCACTGCGCTGCCAAATACACCTGCAACTACCATTCCCTTTGCAGCGCCTGCCGGCCGACTGCCCCAGCGTCCTACACCTCTGTTCCATCCCGGGTGTAGATGAGGCTGTTCACGGTGAAGTTGTAGTAGTGGTTGTACTGGGCTCCCTGGCTGCTGCTGCTGGGATGGAAGGAGCTGTAGTAGGCGGGGGAAGGTCCTGCAACCCGCTGCAGCTGGTCTGGCGAAGGCACCTCCTGAGAAGAGCTGCTGGAAGGGTTGAAAGTACCACTGCTCAGCTGTCCGGGAGAGAAATTCCTGTGATGCAGGTCGCTGCCGAGACCTCCGGTCAACCGGCTGCCTCCGCTGCTCAGGGAGCTCATGCCGCTGAAGAAGGTGCTGAGGCAGCTAGGGGTGGATGAAATGATACTGGAGGGAGAAGAGCTTTTTGGATGGTCCCTGGCAGAAGGCGAGGGGTCCAGCTCTGGGGGTGGACTGTTTCCACATGGTTTTCCTGCGGCTGGGATGGGTCGCTCTTCCTCGGCCTTCAAGCCCCCCAGAGAGGAAGCTGCAGATGCGGTCGTGGGGGCATTGGGCTCCGAGCGCCGCTTGCGTTTGCGACGGAAGTTCCCATTGTCAAACATCTTCTCACAGTTGGGATCTAAGGTCCAGTAGTTTCCCTTCCCTGGTGGAAAACAGAAGAAATGAGAGAAAGTCAACTTTGATGACAGCGAAACGAGCAGATAAGCAATATCCATGACTTTTCCAGTCAGCGCAGCACCCACACCTTTCCTACACCTGTTCCTCCTGCCTGTTTTCCAGCACAAGGATACAAAACCTGGCTCCTCATCGTGACCTCCACCTCTCTGATGCCCAAGTGAACCTAAAGGTCACATTTATGCCCCATTACAGAGCATAAATCTCTCTGGAGGATCCGCACCTCTGACTCAGGCTTTACCAAAGGGAATGCACAGCAGGGCTCCTCTTGCTCTGGCTGCCTCACGGCAAGCAGAGGCACTTGTAGCCATCTCAGCCGTGGGTGACAAGGTAGTGTTGCTGCCATGGCTCTTCTCAAAAGAGCTGGTGGAAGGACAGGCTGGTGAGGCTGAGTGTGCCAAAGGGACAGGAGGCACTCAGGGCTGAGCTGCGGGAGCTGCAGCCAAGCCTCCTCATGCCCATGACTTAGTGGTGGTGGTGGCATTAGCTGTCCCTACACACTTCTTATAGAATCATAGAATCAAGAAGATTGCAGAAGACCTCTAAGATCATCCAGTCCAACCGTCAGCCCAACACCGCTGTGCCTACTAAACCATGTCATTAAGCGCCACCTCTACCTGTGTTTTGAACACCTCCAGGGAAGGAGACTTTACTGCTTCCCTGCTCTTGCCCATGCCCAGGGCTGACAGGACAAGTGACCCCACAACATTCTCGTGTGTCCTCTCCAAGCCAAGCTGGACCTGCCCTGTCCAGGAGTGCCTCTGCCCTCCGCCCACTCCTGGGCACTGGCTGTGCCCGGGGCCGGGCAGGGAGGGGAGCCGTGAATCACGGCCAAAGCAGCCAAGTCTTGCACAACCAGCACTGCCAGCCTTAGCCCACCCACCCAGGTGAGGGCTGGGGCCAGCTGCCCCTCACCAACAGCCCCGTGGGGGTGGAGAGGGTCAGTGTCCTCAAAGTGGCATGCTTGAGGGGACAAGGGAACCTGGTCTCCTCATGTCACCAGTCCCAGGAGGACTAGGGGGTCCAGTCTCCTTATGTCACCAGTCCTGAGAGGACAAGCTCAGTCTCCTCCTAGCACCAGCCCCGAGGGGACAAGGGAGCCTGGTCTTGTCATGTCACCGTCCCCGAGGAGACAAGGAGCACGGTCTCCTTACACTGATCAGTCCCAAGGGGACAAGGGAGCCCCAGCTTCTCACGATGATCTGTCCCGAGGGGGCAGAGGAGCTCAGTGTCCTCATGTTACTGGCCCCGGGGGGACAAGGAGCCCGGTCTCCTCATAGCGACGAGCCCTGAAGGGACAAGGGAGATCAAACTTCTCACAGCGAGGGGACAAGGGACCCTCCTCTCCCCATTTCACTGTCCCCAATGAGACAAGGGGGCTCAGACTTCTGATGGCACCGGCCCAAGAGGACAAGGGACCTCGCTCTTCTGATGCCACTGTCCCTGAGGGGACAAGACAACACGGTCTCCTCCGGTATCCAGCCCCGAGGGGACAAGGGCATCCTGATCTCCTCCTGCCACCGTCCCCGAGGGGACAAGGGGAACCCGGTCTCCTCCTGCCACGGCCCCGAGGGGACAAGGGACCTCAGTCTTCTGATGCCACCGTTCTCGAGGGAACAAGACAACACAGTCATCTCCTGTCTCCAGCCCCGAGGGGACAAGGGGACTCCGGTCTCGTTCTGTCTCCAGCCCCGAGGGGACAAGAGAACACGGTCTCCCCCTGTCTTCAGCCCCGAGGGGACAAGGGACACCAGTCTTCTGATGCCAGCGTCCCCGAGGGGACAAGAGAACATGGTCCCCTCCTGTCTCCAGCCCCGAGGGGACAAGGGGACCTCGATCTCCTCCTGCCACGACCCCGAGGGGACAAGAGGACCCCGGTCTTCTGATGCCAGCGACCCCGAGAGGACAAGAGAACACGGTCTCCTCCTGTCTCCAGCCCCGAGGGGACAAGAGAACACGGTCTCCTCCGGTCCCCAGCCCCGAGGGGACCGGGGACCCGCGGGCACCGCCGCCTCCCGTCCTCCCCCCGCCGCCCCCGCTCCCCGCGCCTCCCGGCGGCCTCACCGGGGTCATCCTCGTCGCGGGGCACCTTTCGGAAGCAGTCGTTGAGGCTGAGGTTGTGGCGGATGCTGTTCTGCCATCCCGCCTTGCTGCGCTTGTAGAAGGGGAAATTCTCGGCCACGTACTGGTAGATGTGGCTGAGCGTGAGCTTCCTCTCGGGAGCGCTCTGGATGGCCATGGCGATCAGCGCCGAGTACGAGTAGGGCGGCCTCACCAGCTTCAGCAGCTCCTCCTGGCTCGCCAGGCTCAGCCAGCTCAGCTCCGCTCCCCCCGCCGACGGCGACCCGGGCGCGGGGGGGGACGCCACCAGCTGCCCTCCCCTCGAGCAGCCGTAGGAGCCCGGCGGCAGGAACGGGGCTGCGGCCGAGCCGGGGGGGCCCTGCAGGTAGGGAGCGGGGCCGTTCATGCCCCACAGGTACCCGGGGCCCGCGGGGGCCCCGTATTCGCCCAGCGCGTACCCGCCCGCCCGCGGCCCCGTCGAGGCGGCGGCGGCGGCGGCGCCGGGGGGGTGGAGGCTGGGCTGCGGGTAGACGCTGAAGTTCTCGCCGCAGTACACGGCCATGTCGGGGGCTTCCTGAGCGCTGCGGGGCTGCGGGGGCGCGGGGGCGGCCGCCGGCGCCGAGGCTCTGGGCTGCAGCTCACCGGCGCTCATAATCCCTGGCCATGCGGGGCGGACGGCGCTCCCCACCGGCTCCCGTCCTCTTCACCGCCCGCCCCCCGCGCCCCCTCCTTCTCCTCCTTCTCCTCCTCCGGTGGCCCCAGACCAAAAAATCCCGGGGGGCTGCGGCTCGGCGCCCTTATAGGCGCTGCCGAGCCCAGGGAGCAGCCAGTAGCGGGAAGGGAGGCGGGAGGGAACGGGGGAGGGACCGGTGGATTTGGCTCCCGGCAGCGCGGGGGCAGCATCCCTGCGCCTGCCCTCCCCGCCGGGATGCTCCCCCCGCCCCGTCCCGGCTCCTCCCCGGGGCTCTCCGCTTGGCCGCACCCCCCCTGCTCTCCAACCCCCACCTCCGCGGGTCTCTTTGCGCTGCCCCGATGCTGCTCTGATGCCCTTTCGCCCTGCCACCCCCTTCCCTGGTCTCTCCGAGTCGCCCCGGTGCTGCCCGGTCACCCTGACACCCCCTCCCCGGGTGTCTCCGAGCTGCTCCAGCGATGCTGAGCCTCCTCCAGCCCTGTCGCCTCCATCCCCGGGTCTCTCCGTGCTGCCCCGGTTCTCCCTGGTCCTCCCCCCCGCCCTGTCTTCTCCATCCCCGTGTCGCCCCGGTGCTGCCCCGTCGCCCTGCCACCCCCTCCCCGGCTGTCTCCGAGCTTTTCCAGTGATGTCGGGCCTCCCCTAGCCCTGTCGCCTCCATCACCGAGTCTCTCCGTGCTGCCCCGGTCCCCCCCTGCCCTTCTGCCCCCTCCCCCGGGTCTCCCTTTCCCACGGATCATCCCCCCCTTTCCCACGGACGCGATTCTCACTGGTCCCTTCGGCCTCAAAACTCTTGCCTGGAGGCTTCAGCATCGCTGGAGTCGCCCCGACGGGGGACGTGAAAGGTGAAATCCCCTCAAAAACGTGTAATTTAAGAGTAATTTTGCTGCCCGTCTCGTAACTGCCGGGTCTGAGCTCGCCCGTTAATTAGTTCTGGATAAGGAATTGCCTGAAATTAAAGAAACAAACAACATCGGCGTGTTCGCTCGTCTTGCGGGAAGAAAGCGCTGGCAGTCGCGTGATTTAATGAATAAAAGTTGATTTTTCGTGCTTCCAGGGAGCTTAAGGGAAAGCGCATCCTTTTGCAGAGAAAAAAACTTGTGTCTTGTGCTCGTAAACGATCCCGGGACCCCGGAGTTTGTCTTGGGACTTGCTCCGGGAAACCCTCCTCGTTCCGGACCAAACACACGATCGGACCCATAACAAGAAAAATTCGGTCAATGGTGCGGGAGAATTTAGACTTTGCACTCACTTAGATGGCTTGTTACTCCCTTTCCTGCTGGTAAAATTGCATAAACCCCCCCCCTTTTTTTTCCCCCCAGTTACAAATGCGAAGCCCTCTCCCTAGGGTTGCAAGTGCCGGGTGTCTTGATTTGACATCAGGATTTTGGGAAGAGGAGCATTTGGGAAAAGTCTTTGTGTTTTGTGTCTTTGATACAAATGGTATAAACGCACAAGTGAAGCTGAATCGGGGCAGCTTTCCCCGGCTGCCTTCAATCTTGAATTCTCGTTTCTCCTGTGACCTACACAGGATTTTCACCACTATATTTCGTTTTAAAAGAAGTGGACAAACGGTTTGGAGAGAGAGAAAATCACTTAAAAGTGTGATAAAGAATTATGAGTTTGGATTTTTTCTTTAATTATTTTTTTTTACTTTGGGGTTTTTTTTGTGTGTGTGTTCTGTGGTTTGTATTTATTTTTAATGTGTCTGTCTGGTTTTATTTAGTTTCTATCACTGTTGCTGTGCTAATTTTATTTCTTCATCTTTTAGGGAAAGAGCTTACTTGACTGTGCGTTGGGATAGCCACAACAGCAGGAGAAAATTTTACACTATGTATCACAAGGTGCCTTTTCCCTTCTCAGCTTCCCTGCCTTTATTATTTATAACAGCTCCACATCTCTTTGGAGAAGAGTTACAATGAAAAATGCTGATTTGAAGTCAGATCGGACACCGAGCATTGGAATCAAGCACTTTATGGGGAAATCACAGCTAGAAAGGGCATCTAAAGGCCAAGAAGTAGGTGCATTTTCAAAAAGCAACTTTCCTCTGTGTCTGAAGGGCTGAGCCGAAAATGTTCTTCTCTAAAATCACAAGGAACCTGTGTTTAACTGTTTGCTCAAAAATCCCACAGTTGTTGCGAACGGGAGAGGAGCCGCCAGCCGTATCGCCATATCGCTTCAAAATTATTCTTTCTGGTTTTTGATATATTTGGGCTAAGGCAGAGCCATCTAGAGGAACAGCCCGGCTACATCCAGGAGGGGAAAGCATTTTCTCTCAGAGGCATGATATGCTTCCTTTGAGTTGCCTTTAGTTGATTTCTCTGCTTCCAACAAAGGAAACGGGTCAGAAAGTGATGCTGAATTAGCTCTAATGCGTGTCCTCAGAAAACTCCAGCTTGCTTTATGAAATGGTGAGGAATGTGAAACAAAAATAGCTTTAGAGAGGTTATTACCTATGCAAACCAACCCTTAATTTAAAATGCGGGGAGAATAAAGCTTTGATGGTGTGTAACGGCTTTAAAAAAAGTTTACTTTCTTAATGCGTTTAACCTGCAAGTAGTGTGCAGTGTTGCCTCAAAACACTGTCAGCTCACCGTGCAAACCTGTTGCTGTTCTCTTCTGCCAAGATACTAGGAGAGGAGTGTGAAGAGATCCTGCACTCTGCCTCTCTGCTTTCTAAGGAATCAGGGAGACATTTCTAAGATCTGGGAGACATTTGCCTTTCAGAAACGCACCAAGAACCTGGAAAGCGAGGTGAATGCAAAACTGAAATCAGTTTCAAGGTAAGAGGCTTGAGGGTACTGTCCACCCTGGCGAGTAGATTTGGGGTTGGATTTGAGCAATGCTGTGAAATTGCTCTGTTATTACCAGGAATGCTGCTGTGACATTCGTTAGTGTTGGCATTATGATTGTGGCAGTGAGATCTGGGCAGAGGAGCCCATGGCACCTGGGAGCTGCAGCCGAACCGTAACCCCAGCCAGCCCTTCCAACCTGGTTATTCTATCATTCTATGATTCTACGTGCAAACCTCTCCAGCCAGACTCGGTGGAAAGTGTCTCAAGGCTTCCTGAGGAACTGTGCTGCAGGAGAGCAAGGTCCTTCTCATCCTTGCCTTGTGCAGGCAACATCATTCACTTTGGGATTGTGCTTGTCCTTGATGTGCATGTGGCAAGCGCTTCGCCTCCCCCCGCAAGTAGGAAGGCAGCGTCTTTGCCTCTAAGGCCCTGCTTCTCTGAACATGTAGGTACAGGCTTAACCTTCCTGTTGGGATCTCGGGTGTGTACAGCTGAACAAGGAAACCTGAAAATGCATCAGATCTGAGCACCCAGTCTCGCAGTGGGAACCAATACCTGCAACCACCTGGATCTCCCTCCGTTTGCTAAGGATGCTGAGGTCTAGGCACAGAGAATATCTTCAAAGACTGGGACATAATAACCAGTTCTGGGCCCCTCACCACAAGATGCAGATGGACTCTCAGCGAGTCCAGAGAAGAGCAACAAAGCTGGTGAAGGGGCTGGAGAACAGGCTGTATGAGGAACAGCTGAGAGAGCTGGGGGTGTTTAGCCTGGAGAAGAGGAGGCTGAGAGGAGACCTCATTGCTCTCTATAACTACCTGAAAGGAGGTTGTGGAGAGGAGGGCGCTGGCCTCTTCTCCCAAGTGACAGGGGACAGGACGAGAGGGAATGGCCTCAAGCTCTGCCAGGGGAGGTTCAGGCTGAACATTAGAAATAAATTTTTCATGGAAAGGGTCATCGGGCCCTGGAACAGGCTGCCCAGGGAGGTGGTTGATTCACCTTCCCTGGAGGTGTTTAAGGCACGGGTGGATGAGGTGCTGAGTGGCACGGTTTAGTGTTTGATAGGAATGGTTGGACTCAGTGATCCGGTGAGTCTCTTCCAACCTGGTGATTCTATGATTTTGGCCACTATTGACACCAGTAAGAGAGAGTCCAGGATCCAGTGGCTCCAAATTGCTGCAGTGAAGCAGGAACCACAGGTTTGGTTTGGTTTTGGCTGTATTTGCTGTATGAGTCTTGCTTTATCCCTGGGGCTGGCAAGACACAAGACAGTAACTTGGTGGCCCACCTATGAAAGAATTCTTTGTGTGAAGATTGTGTCTTTCTCCAGAGTCATCACAGAAATGGGGAATGAGTTCTTCATCCTCTGGGAAAAGACAGGAGAATAATCTTTTTTCTTGCAATGGTCCAGGTGGTTGAGTCACCTCCCCTGGAGATTTTTAAAAGACGGGTGGATGAGGTGCTGAAGGGCATAGTTTAGAATTGATGGGAATGGTTGGACTCAATTATCCAGTGGGTCATTTCCACCCTAGTGATTCTATGATTCCAGGACCATGGCTCCACTTTCAAGACTATCAAGGAAATTACTAAAACCAACTCAAACTAAATTTAAGCTGTACCATCACCCCTTATTTACAGCTAAACCTGTTCGTTCTAAACCTTTTCCTTCATAGTCTCGGTACTTTACATCTATTAATATGCCCTAGGAAAGACTCCTTTTTCACTCACCTTCTGATTTGTCCTGCAAATGGGCAACAGAGAGAGAATATCTGATGGTGCACAATAGATATTTCACTGCCACGAATTTGGGAAGTGTTCCATGTATCAGAAGTGATTTTGCCTAGACTGGGAAAGCAGCTTGACTTTGGGGTTTCATGGGCGAAGAGGAGCCTGGTGGGATACAGAAGGAAGTCTACTGCTTGAGAATGGATTAAACACGTGCTCTAGCTCTTTGGAAACACATTTGCAGAAGCTCTCAGTGCCCTGTATCCCGCCCTGCCTCTCCTCAAACTTAAGATTCATAAAAAACATTTAAAAATTCCCACTCTGGTCCCATGAATTTAACCCTCCCTCATTTTATTTTTGCAACAATAAAGAAATCCACCTGGCTACAAAGTTTGACTAGTTTGGTATTGTTGGATAGCATCTTTATTTGTAGGAGCGTTAAGCAAGGGGCTTCCTCTTTCCTGCATAAGCTGGAGATGACCTGGGTTGGAATAAAGCAACATCTTTGTGCTTATTAAAAGCGTGTGTGTTTTAAAGCGTATTGGGATGTTTGAAATGGAACTTAGTGCTTTAGGCTGATTGTCCTGTAGTAGTCACTCCTACAGAGTAAGATAAAGGCCAATACTTTGCCTTAATTCATCTGAATGGGCCACATCTGCCCTGGGACAAGTAATGGGAGGAAAAGAACATAAAGACAGATTTATGTCAGCTAGGACAAAAATAATCAGGAAATATTTGTAGAGAGAGGCAGTAGGTGCCATCATCACCACCAAAAGGAAATGGAGGAGTTTTAAAGTAATGTTTCTTTCCCATGTTTGAGGGAGAAAACCAGATAGTGTCTTAGTATCAGGTGCTGGTGAAAGATCATTTTGAACTCTATTAACTAGGCATTATGTTAAATAGCAACTTCATAAATTAAATATTTTATGACCAACCAGTCCTAGTGTTGTGGTTTGAGCTAAAGTAGGTTTCAGTTTTCTAACTTCAGCTCAGTCTCATCTAACTAACTTTGTTTTCTGAAAGTTCACTGCATGTTTTTCAGACAGTGTTTCTCTCTAGCAGTGATAAAACAGAAGGGTCAAGGCTTAACCAAGGCCACCCTTGAGCTGGTGGAGTGACATAAGTCAAAGAAGTGAAGAAAGGCTGAACCTGCAGGGAGGGAGGGGCAGACAGGACAGGTGACCCCAAAGTAGCCACAGAGTATTCCATGCCAAATTGTCATACTTGGTATAAAATTGAGAGATCATGAGGATCTCACTCTCTTCTCTGATGGCTGACATCCAGTGAGGATCTGTCTGTTTGGTCCTGATCCCGTCTCTGTTTGTTCCTGAATCCATCCAGTTCCTGAGCCCAGCTCCCTCATAATCTTTGACCCTTTCACTCATGTCTGCTCTGCAGTATTTGTGGTGATGTACAGTCATCGAGAGGTGGGGTGGGCTGTGATTTCATGTATTTGTATATATTTTACTATTTTCCTATGCTGTTGTCGTTGTTGCTGTTATTATTTCGTTAAAGCTGTAGCTTTATTTTCCAAACTGAAAGTCTTTTTTTCTCTCATTTCCCTTTTCCCAGGGGTGGAAGGAGGGAATGGGGAGCCCAACTGCTCAGTTTTGGCTGCCAAAATTGGCCAGGCTGGGGCTAAACAGTGACACCTCTTAATTCACAACCAAGAGTTTCAGAACTCTTGGAAGCAGGAACATCCCCTGTGGGCCATTAATGCTGACTTCTCCTTCTGGGACACTAGAAAGATTTTAGATCTGAGCAAAGGAACTAGGTGATGCTAAGACTGTCAGCCTGTCACTGTTAAAGGGAAGAAGCAGTGAGCAAACCGCTTGATTAACCAATTCTTAAAGAAGGCAATAAAATTGATGCAAATGAGCGTGTGTATTTAGGAAATAGGCCTTGTCAAATCAATTTGGTATTCTCTAGTAAGAGTGAGCAACTTTTGATGTAATTTGTTTCTGAAAGAAGTTGGTTAATACCATGTTGAGATGGATTTTTAAATATAAAGGTATAAAATAAACATAGTGCAAATTAACTGGATATAACTGGTAAACAGAAATCTCCAAATGTCACTGTGAAAAAAAAAGAATCCTCTAGTCTCTTCACAGGGAAATACTGTGGAAACTGGTTCATTATTCTGTTTCTGTCATTGATATGGGGGGAGGGGAAGAGAATTGTTGTAGACTGGATGTGTAGGAGTCTAAAACTGCGGCTGTGCAGTGTTAAATAATGAAGAGCTCACTGGCAGTTTAATGACACAGAGCTACCTCAACCTCTGCATGGTGACTGTGAGCAAACGGGCAGAGCATATTTTGATACGGAGAAGCAAAAAGCACATTTAGGAACAAAATCTGAGTCTGATGAGATGATGGAGTCTATCTCAGAAATTAATAATTTTATGAGAAGTTGTTGTGGTTCTTGGGAATAATCAGCTTTTCCTTATGGCCATTTTGGGTGGATGAGGCATAGAAATGATAAGGAATTATAATTCATGTTGGCGCTTTATCAAATTATGATAACACCAAGAAAATCATCAGTAGCAGGCTAGAGTAACAGAGATGAAGGTTTTTACTACCCAAACAAATACAAGAACTATGGAACATCAAACAAAACTGCTAGGAACCACGTTCCTGAGAAGATACAACTGCATACAATATGCAGCTATGCTTTGAAGCTTCTTAAGAACTTATAATTACTTATGGGAAGGGAAAACTAAGGAATAAGGGAATGTTGTTTACAGCCTATAAATATCAATGGAAGATCAGAAGTGTGAGGATAAAGGACAAAGTCAGAGCAGGAACCAGTGGCCAGAAATGAAGCAGGACAGATAGAAGGGGCTCAATTCTGCAGCTCACACAGGGGTAGCTGGGGCTGTTCGAGGTGCTTTGCAGCTTCAAAAGGGCTCCCAGTGATATTGTTTCAAATATGTGAGGCCCTGCAGACATCCCAGCTATCCTAGAGAACTTCAGACAACTCTAAGCATCTTTGTGTGCAACTGAATTAAGTACAAAGTATCAGTTCTTACTACAGAGCCTAATTATTAGAACACCTTACCAGGACTTACTGTAGATTCCCCACCAATTTAAAAATCAAGATAGGATGATTTTTTTCCCTAAACATACTTGAAAGAAGACAGCTACTAAGAGAAACTTTAGCTTGGATCCTTCTACGTGCATGTGACTGTCCACAGTGATCTCGCACGTTCCCTTTTTCCCACCAGCAGTCCTGCTGTGAGCACTGCGTTATACTCCAGCTCTAGACTCAAAGTTTTCCTTGGCTGGTTTATTGTCTTTGCCCTGTGCAGTCAAGTTCAGTGATATTTCTGTCCAAGTTTTATTGCCCAGCCAAGCAGGTGATTTCAGTAATCTCTGTACTGCTGTGATACCTGAATAAGAATTGCTCTCTCTTGCAAGTGTGGCTCTTATGAGAAGGGCTGAGCACCTTGTTATCACTGAAGTCAAAAACCCATTCACAAGAATTGCTCAGAATATGCAGAATAACATATGCTGCGGCCCACGTGCCATGGAAGCTACTAGTAAGAAACAATTTGAGCTTTGTTCTGTCTTCTTGGCCCTGTAGATGCTATCTGGTACCTGTAACTAGGCCAGTCTGATGAGGGGAAAAAGTCCAGTGAAAGGATTACTGCTAAAGGAATCTTTGGCCAGCAGAAACAGGAATCGGAGATCACTTTAGGTAAAATCTCACTGCGTTTGAGCAAGTTAGATATGTACCCACATAATACTGTACACCCTTTGAAAATCAGGTCGGCTGACAGGGTAGCAACGCCGTATAGGAAAATCTTGTGTTTTTAAAGTGATGGTACAAAGCACAAGAGAGGCATCAGCAGGAGTTACAAGAAGTAACAAGGAGTAAAAAGAAAACCCTGGTCAGCCCTGACCACCTTTCATAAATTAGCTTTTCTGTTTAGGGCTGTTTAACTATATCACTTAAAGACATATGGGCTCCTATGGCAGATACAAGGGAGGATTCCGTTGATTTCTTTGTTGAAGATCAGGCAATTGGGCTACCAGTGACATGGGTCATTGACTCAGCCAGACCATTGTATTTTATCAGGAAAGAAAAGATCCTCTAAACAAGGAAAAGTGGATCCTAGTAAGTGAATTCTCACAATGGTGACCTTACAAATTTTGTGTGTTTCCCAGTGCCTGAGAAAATTCCCCACTGTGTTCCTTGCTCAAGGATTCAGAAGGTAGATTCAATTTCCTCAGTGCAAGAGGGACAGTATAGCAAAACCACTGCAAGAGGCTCATCCCTGGCAAGTTCTGAGATATCAAGAACTTCAGTTGCACAATTTCAAAAAGCCATTTGACCTGCTATGTTGCAATAGGTGTGTGGAGTGTCCTAGGGCTATAGGATATGTGCAAGAAGCTGCTGAAACACATTATGAAGAGGTGAGGTCAGCAGTCCTGGTCAAGAGAAAGCTGAATAACTGGTTCAACACAATGACTGGTAGCAGACAGGGTGACTTGGTAATTCCCAGTAACTTCTGGAGCTGCCTGTAGAAAGTGAAGGATGGATTTACAGTCACCAAAGACTTCAGGCAAAGTCAGACAAGGAGATCAAAAGCCTGAGGATGATCACAACATTGGTGGTGATGCCAGTTCATCAGATGTGCCAAGTCAGGTTGCTGTGTCCAGTGATGCAGAACAAACACTGGCATGAGCCAAAGAGCTGGAGGAAAGGGAGAGAAGATGAGAACTACACAGGCAGGTAGCATGAGGGTGGACAAGACAGACCACCTCATTTATCTGAGAAATCTCACCACACAGGATAGCAACTGTTTGCTCTACAAAGATCTGAAGGAGGATGTAGCAGGCACGTGTGGGTGTAGATATCAGAAACAGTCATGAAAAGATACAGAAAAATCATAAGAGCAAAATTCAGGCTACTCGCTAGGTCCCTGTCCTTGCTCTGTGTGCAGAGAAATGGATAATCAGGAAGGCAAAACAAAAAATAAACCAGCTGGTATTTGCAACAAAATGCTACAGTTTGTGAGACCACGTTAGAAATGAGACAGTCAATGGTAGGACTTACAAAAGTGACAGTCAACTGTGTGAGGAAGACTTGGCTTCTGTCTGGCTGGAGAATGACTTTCAAAGTACCCTGTTCTTTGCTCTGGTAAAGAGAAGAGGATTAAGGTGCTCATGGTACGATAAACTAGATTATTTGTTTAATTTTGATTGGTTTTCCCTCTACAGTTCTGAACAGTAGCGTGCACCCCTACACACTGAATTTACCTCTTTAAGCTGCTACTTCCTAACCTTCTTTCTCAGCCCTTTTGGATCTGCAGTTTGTGGACCAGAAACAGGGGATGACATCAGAAAATGAGTCTGTATTTGCTGAACACTGTGAAGCAGTTGAGAATGACTTGTAACTAATAGTCCTCTACAGTCATTAGTCTGCGGGACAAAAAAATAAATGGCATATCTGTGAAAATGAAGGTGGCAAAGACAGGGGAACTGAAAGGGAAAAGGTACAAACTGAAGATTTATGCGTGCAGCAATTTCAAGATCACACTTGAGCAGTGAAACCACTTTGAATTTCCAAACACTTAATCTGTGATATCAAAAACTCTAATGGGCCAGGCAGACAGAGCCCTGCCTGACAGCAACCAGCACCAGATGTGCAGAAGAGGAGGCAAAATCCAACTCAAATTTCCACACTCTTCTCTTGATGGGTGATCTGACTCTTCACAAGTCAGGAGTTTTCTGCAGAGTGGTGAACTCACATTGCGTAGACCCAAAGTTTTGGATGAGATCCCTAAAGGAAAAAGAAATAATCAAATGTGCAGGATGGAGAGAACCAGATGATTTAATCTGGTCTGTAGGAAGGGCGAGTGAGATAGAGGTGATTGAGCAGCATCAAAGGGTGACAATCAATTTGAATTTCCCCAGAAGTGATGTTGATGCCTGTGTAGCTTCTCCCTGTGCTTTTTCTTTAATTAAATACCAAGTGTTCCATTAGTAGTTGGAATAACATGCTGTTCTTGAGGTAAAAGAAAACCCGAGTAATCCCTTTATCTGCTAAAATAGATGATTTCTAGTAGATTAAACAGTGGCCTTTCAGCTAGCAGAGCATAGTTCAGACCATAATTGAAGTCCTCTCCTTGGCCTCTCCTCGGTCCCTTGCAGCCAGTAGTCCATAGAGCCCCATCATCAGAGATAACCTCAGTGACTTGTCTGCAGTGAATGTTTCTCCAGATGAGGAGATTAGTCAGAGATAAAGCATATTACCTGAAAATAATAAGTGATTACCATCCCGGACTGTCTCTCCACATTCATCTCATGCTGGTTAACCCTTGCAAAACTGGCTGCTGGTAGAATTTAGGTCTTTAAAAAGGAGGTGGGTGAAGGAAGGTTTCCTGCGTCTGGGTGGAGAAAGAGGAATTTTGCATTTTGTTTTCTGTTTCTTGCTCTAGTTGTGGATTCCTGGGCATGGCAGGAGGCACTTGGCTCCTTGCATTGCTGCAGCCAGTGGTCTGTGGAGATGTGTGCCTTGCAGTGTCCTTGTGGGGCCATCACCCTCTGCCTTCTTGTGCTGGACAGCCTGAAGCTGTGAGGTCTTAAAACTCCCTTTCAAGTCATCTACTCTTTACTTGATAGCGACATGGAAAAATGCTGGATGCCCAGCACATACACACTATCTTTCCACTGCTGCACTAGCAGGACCAGGTTGTGGGCCCTGCCAGTGACCTGCAGTAGTCTATAAAATTAAACTATTTGCATGGACCAAGCATGTTTTGGGTTTAACAGTTTTCTTCCATGCCCAGACACGGCTCAGAAGCCATAAATGTCTCGGTGAGGAGTTTCCATAGGACTGGTCTGCTATGGGGACTGCTGACTGGGCTGTGTGGATGTGAGCTCAAGGCCAAAGAACCATCCTTAGTATTTTTTCCAATATAGATGTATCTACTCTGACTTGACAACACAAAACCGTTTATAGCTTGCATAATCACTCATCAACAGGAGATCCAGAGAGATGTAAAACCCTCACAAGGCTTTCACAGCAAGTTGTCTGCATGTCTAGGAGGAAAAAAATGAACACATTGTGGTCTTCTAGAAATTCAGATTGATTTCCAAGGTGGGATGAAGAGAAGAAATGTAAAAAAAATGCCTTAAAATCTGCTTATGGGGAATTACTGCTCTTAGTAACACTGTGAGTGAGCTCCTGTGCTGCAAAAAGCAAGAGATCTGACAGGAAGATCTTTTCCTTGGTCTCCCTGCAAATATTAGAGATGAAGTCCTGGGTCTCTTCAAGTCACTGGAAGTTTTGTTAATGACTTCATTTGGGACCACTGCTATTTCATTCATAAAAGGCACCTTCCCAGCTCTCATGCCATTACAGCATCCTCTGTCTGTCATCGAGCTGGTCTCTGTGAGTGAGGGACGAGCGGGTTCATCCTTCTTCCTCTAAATGCTTCATCAGCCGCTCCCTTGAAAACTGTAAATAAAGGCCGCTGGGGATAGCTTTTCTGCTTGACCCCTCACCTGAAATGAAAATAAAGGTGACTGAATTTCATCCTGATGCAGAGCTCCTTCCCGGGCTGGCTCTTTCCCGTAGCTGTTGACAGTTACCTGCCAAGCCCCATGGTTACCTTTGATTTTGCCATAATGACACCTCACTACTTAGAACGGCTCTGGGACTGTAATCCTCTCTGCAGCCTTAACCAATTTATGGAGTAACCTGAGACCAGGCTCTCACTTCCCCATGATTTTGCCTGTTTTTAACACTCACTGAAGGTATCAACAAACTAAACGCAGAGGGTTTATTTTATTGCATGCCCAGGTTGGCAAATATCTGCATGCTTGCTTGCTGTAAATCTCTGCTTTTTAGAAGGTAGTTGCATGCGTTTGCCACATTAAAACTGCACAGTATTTTATTTCCCCAGAACGTGAAGCTAAAACAAATGCTTTGTTAGCAAAACCCAGGCAGCATTCCAAGGAGCTGTTAAGAGCAGAAGTAAGGATTCAGCAAAGTGGGAGTTATCCACAGTTTTGCCACAGGTTTTCTGTGTGATCTGTAGTTTGCTTTGTCTCAGAGTGCTTCATCTGTAAAACCCTTCAAGTCGAAGTCCTTTGTCTGTCTTGTGTGTTTAGACTGTAAGCTCTTCAGGACCAGGGCTTTTATTGTTGGCATAACAGCATTTATAGTAATTCTCCTCTGATCTTTAGAGGACCGAGGGACACCTTCCACTGGATCAGGCTGCTCAAAGCCTCATCCAACCTGGCCTTGAACACCACCAGGGATGGGGCATCCATGACTTCTTGGGGCAATCTGTGCCAGGCACTTACCATCCTCCAGTAAAAAATTTCTTCCTAATATCTAATCTAAATCTACCCACTTTCAGCTTAAAACCATTACCCCTCATCCTGTCACTGCAATCCCTGATAAAAAGCCCCTTCCCAGCTTTTCTGTAGCCCGCTTTTAGATACTGGAAGCTGCTCTGAGGTCTCCCCAGAGCCTTCTCTTCTCCCAGATGAACAATTCTCAGCTCCATTGCAGTGGATGATCCTGGCATTAGAGGAGGACACAAGTCCTGGTCCTTGCTCTCTAACTTGTGTTAATTGGCTTTTCCAAAGGAAATCTCAAGGCAGATGATTTACAGAGTGGAGGAAGTAGGAGGAGGATTCCTGGGGAAAGCAAACACTTGAGATTTCAAGGTGGGATGGCTTTGGTGGCACACTTCTCTAATGACCGTCTGATCCAGGAGGTGCCCACTTCCTAAACACAGATCAAAGACAAAAAGGTGACTTCTGAAATGACATACAATCACCTTTCGCATTGCTTAAATTCTCTCCTCCTGCTAGTGTTTGATCTCACTTTTACTTTTCCTGTCACTGGAAGCAGGTGGTTGCTTTATTCTCCCTGACAAGTTTAGATCATCTGAACAGCTAATGGCTGCAGTGGGAAAATCTCTCATTTATAGATCTAGTCCAAACCTTTGTGAGGTCAATGGAAAGGCTCCTCTTCATTGTAGTCAGATGTGGATGAGGTCTAGATTAGCAGATTTGGAGTGATTGTTATCCTGAGAAACTTGCCTTTAAGAAGTAGATGTGATTGGTTTAGTGAGGGGAGACTCCAGGGAAGTCCAGCTGGCTGAAATCCACGAGCTCCTCCAGACATGGACATGCAGCTCAGGGATTTTCCATTATGTGCTATAGATTTCTCCTATTGCTAGGAAAGACTCATGCTTGTTATTCAGGCTCTAGGTGGTGGCTCCACTGACTGCTGTGAAATTAGGCTCTTGGCTACCATGAGATCTGTGATGAATGTGACTGCAAGTGACAGGCATAAGTCAAACCAATGTCATATTGCAACACAGAATTGCATTAGATCAAGAGCCTCACTCAGACTGGGGTCGCTTGTGTCCACTGCTCTGACTTTCATCTGTTCTTCCTATTCGTCCATAATCCAAGGTGCTGTTATGCTGTACTCCTGTGAGTCTATCTCTAATTTTAACCTTCTGCTTCCAAGGAGAAAGAAAAGCAGAATTTACCTAGCAGGCAAGCTCTTAACAAAGCCTTGGATATCTGATACATATAATGGGTCCCAGAGGCATGTTTACTTTGGACTGAGTGAGTGAGTGAAAACCATTTTGGAAGGGCTTTTTCACCTCTAGCTACTTAACCTAACTAGGGGAAAAGTGATGTGGTTAAAGGGCTATTTAAACAATAGCATTAGTGAGCAGATTTAGGTTCTCCAACAATACATAAATGTATTTAGTTTACACAGGTGCATAAATATGCATTGATTTGTATCACAGGACACATCGCATAGAGTGATGAGATTCCAGCCATCCTCTGCTGATGGATTCTTTTTTATGGAGGAACTGTGGGCAAAGTGCTGATTTTTTAGTGGGCTACAGCAGAATTGCCCAGAGATTTGGAACACGACCATTGAGTTCACCAGTTGCCTTTGTCTTCTACAGACAAATGTCTGTACAACAAGGGCTCGAGGCTTCATCTTGTAACTGATTTAGGTGGCTGGAAGAGAGCTACAGGTACTGCAGATTTAGGTGAAAGGGCTCTGCTTACTTCTGATCACAAGATGCCATAAATCCCCCCCCTTAATTTATCTAGAAAACTGGAGAGAAGCATGAAATAAAGAACTCCATGGGAAACCTTCCAGTGCTGAACTGTTGCACTGCCATGAAAGTTCATGTTTTTAGACCCAAATGGATGACTGCCCTCATGCTGACAGAACAGGCTGTCAGCACTTGTCCCTTGAAGAAGTCTCCTCTTTGCGCTTTGTCTCCTGGTGGTGATAACCTGAATGGAGATTCATAGATCATGCCCTGCCTCTTTCACATGATGGGAGTCCTGCTTACCAATCACTTCCCTCTTTCAACATCCTCGCAGGGGCAATGAATCTTATTCCCAGCCCAAAGAGCACTTGTCAAGAGCTGGGTTGACAGAGAGGTATGTACTTCTTGGCCGTGTTTTCTTGCATCGAATTGTTAATAGCAGAGGTGGTTCATCTGCACCCTGTGGTATCTGATGCAGCATCTTGCACAAGAGCAGTGGAGGCTTAGATAGCACCGTTGCCATTTCAGGAGAGGGAAAAAACCAACAGATATGGGAAGCTGGGGCCAAACTGAGGTGAAATTCATCTCTGTGTCACATCCTAAATGCTAGTGCAGTATTACTGAGGCTATGAGATGGACATTCCAGAGGTACACTGGTGCCTCTAAGCACAGGGGAACGGGCAGGAGGATGTTGGGAAGGAGCTGTACAGATCAGGTACTCAAATCTTATTGTTTTATGTTATAATGAAGTCCTTGACTTTAATTTAAATTCTTCCCGTCTGATTTTAAAGGATCTGAACTCAGCTATCGCACACTTACACCCATTAGGAAATTCTCCCAAGATGCTGTTGAAACATGAAACTACCTGTTTTTGATGATCTAGCCCTGGCTGTTTTGTTGTATAATTATTCCTTTATATTTATGCAGACAGCAGGATATAGAGGAGTCGAAAGTACCAGCACCCTCTGGAACAGCCCCTGGAAGTCTGAGGTGATAATTTCTCTGAGAAACAGGGGTATTTCTATTCAGGTATGTGGTTTAGAGTCCTGATTCTGGGAATCTCAGCCTCCCTGGAGTATTGTGAAATAAATCTATTGTTTAAATGCCATTTTCTTCTGCAGGTGTTAATAGCACAGCATTTTTTAGCATTAACTTCTGTCATAGAGATGTATAGACAGTTGCACAGACAGCAGACATGCAGGGCACAGTGAATCCTCTTTAATGAAATGCTTCTAGGGTGGGGAAGCTTTAAAAATATGGGTAGAAAGTATTTAGCTAGGGGAAAGTGAGGAGGAAAAGGCACAGAAAAAGCTAACTAGTCAGAAAAAATGCTGACAAAATCACCCCATCACTGAGATTCACAGTGCCTGGTGCTGCTTTGTGCAGCCCAGCAGAGTCTGAATGATCACACAGCAGTTAATGCTGTAGGGAAGTGGCAATTCCAGCTTATGTGAAGCCAACATAGTATGTCCATTCACTCCAGCTGGATGTTTTCCTCCTGATGTTTCTCATGTGCAGCTTGTGCTAAGCACTTTGGGGGGGTTGGATGTCAGGGAAGGGATTTGACCTGCAAAGAGCATCCTTCTGCTGTCTTTCCTTGTATCAGGAGCTCAAGAGAAAATCTGGGACCATTGCAGGGAACTGATATTGCAAGAGAAATAACAGCACTGCAGCACACAGTCATCTGTGAAGGAAGAATAAAAGTCCGTATGTATAAAAACACCTAAACAAAAAAAAAGGTGTGTGGTTGGTTTTTCTCCATATCTGAATTAGCAACGAGGAAGAAAATAAGCTCTTTTGAAGACAGAGGAAGGTGAGAGCTTGGAGTTCAGTTCATAACCAGTTCTAATCGGGATTTTGTTGGCAATTATCAGACCCTTCATTTGGTATGTGGGAAGAAAAACCAGGAAGATAAACAGCAATAGTGGGCTCCTCCTGCTTAAGCTGCCCTGGCAAAATGCTTTCTGATTTCACATGAGCTGTGCCTGTGAGAAGATGGAAGGATCAAACCATCATCAAGGAAGATTAGGATTTGGAGCCAGGTTTTGGAAATTGTCTCCTATCTCAGTAAAAAATCAGACACTCTAGGTGAAATTTGGATCCTACTGAATAAGCATTCTGGTTTTTGAGTTTAGCAGGGCCAGGATTTCACCACTTACTTCAAATATATCCAAACACTCCTGTGCCTGCCGCTTGTAGCTAGTTGCCAATGTTACATCCAAAAAATTGTATCTTATTTATATTAGACATGTAGGACCTGATTCTGCTTTCCCTATAACTGATACATTTTCAGATACTGAGTTCAAGATGATGGGACTGCTTGCCCTTTACCATGTTGCTTTACAGAATTGCAATCTTTTAAAAGTGAATTTTTTTTACTTATATTATTCATGATAATTCTAAGGTGCAGACTTGGTTTCATTTACATCAGAAATAGGAACAGTTTTCCCTGCCTCAAAGGAAGACACTCTCAAGGGGTTGCTGATATTTGTGTCTTTGACTTTAAGGCAGAAGTTTGTTCCTAATTAATTGAATAAGTGCTTTAATCCCTGCCCTGAGGGCTTCCCATAGAGCATTAGCTGTATTAAGAAGGAAATGGAGTGTAATCCCTTTAATATAAGCACAGGAAAACATGAGAGTTTCACATTTATGGAAATAATTTCTTTCCTTGTCGGTTCATTTATTCTAATACTAATTTGCATAAAATACAGTGGGGACAAAGGGCTTCTCCTTCTGCCTCATGCCAGTAAACAACCTTTGCCAGAGCCTTAGCATCCTTGGGTTCCAGTTATGCACTGGTGCCTAATAGTGTGCAAAGAGAAATAACTCCACAAATTCAGCTCATTCCAATGGTGTTTATGAACAGTGGTCCATGACTGGCTCTCCTCTGTGGACCATCCTGGAGCTTAGATGTCATCTTTCTGACTCATGACATCACCAGCATTTACTACTATTTGAATTACTGTAGTGCCAGAGAATCTCACTTCTGAACTGATAGCCAGGCTCACACAGTGTAAATACACAACCTTGTCTGGGATGAGAGTCAGCAACAGAAGCTCAGGCTTTCTGAGAAAGTAGTTTATTTCATCCCTGAGTACAGATCTATATTGGCCACATGAATTGGGCTAGAGGAGCTAGGAAGCCAGAAGAGATCAACTCAGAGGGAGATGTCCTCTTTGTGGACATCTAAAATTAGGTGAGGTCAGGCTGGGACGATAACAGGAGTTGGTAGCAAAAATATTCTGGGTCCAGACCACTGGTCTGGAAATCCTAGAGGTGGAAAAGAATGAAACGTTAAGAAAGTGGAATGTGAATATGAAATACACTCTTGCCCACAATGACTGACTTGGTTGGCAAGGCACAAGGTGCTCTCCCTGAGGTGCTGTGTGCTGGAGCAGTTAATGGCTCCTTTTTATCACAAGGGACATGGGGGCGCAGATCCATATCTTGGCCAGCCAAACCAACTCTGTGACAAGGCTGGATTCATGTAGCATTGGAAATCACAGTAACACCTTCAATTATTGCACAAGAGGCCTCATCTCACCCAGTCTCCTGGCTTCAGCGCTGCCCATGGTAGGTGCTGAGGGAAAAGACACACTTACAGTGTTTTTTCCCTAAAATCCTCTCCCTGTCTATAGTTCACACTACAGTGATTTTTGGTGTTAGGACAGGCTTAAAATCCTCTGGCAGAGTTTTCCTCTATCATTTTGGTGGTCACTTTACAGAATGAGTATTGACATTAGCCAGCGCTTAATTTCAAATAACTGATGAGCTTGTGGGAAATGCTACTGAAACAGAAGATGGAAGCACAAGCTGATTTAACCTGAGTGACACTGGATCCTAGCAGCTGATCAAAGTATTTTGACAGCTTTATGTTAGTGCTCTGCCCTGGGGACATCTGAGCAGAGAGAGAAGGCTTAAGAAAGGCAGGAGGAAGGTGTTTGTTGCAAAGGACAGTGTGAGGCAAGAGCTCCAGAAACCATTGCCAAAAAGCATAGGACATTCCTGGCCACCCTGACTGGAGCTCGGATGAGCAAAGGGGTTGCCCCTGTTGGACTGACACGAAGCGGCTCAGGGAACAGGGGCTGTGCCCAAAAGAGCGTCTCATCATTGCCAGAGTTATGAGGGAGCATTTTGGGTCTGTATGGCAACTTTTGAAGCTCCTTGTGTTTGCCTCCTCTCATTTCAGCTGCCTGTGTCACCAGGCATGTATGACAGTTCATACAGGCAAGACTATCGGTGGCACGAGGAGTACAAGCCACGCAACAAGGAGATGATGCAGGTACCATGTGCTTTTTCTTGCTCGGATCTTTAGCCCATGGGGTCAGCTCCACTCTGGTGGCTACAGGAGAGATGGGAACAAGGGGGCAGCAGGCAGGGGTGCTGCCTGCACTGGCAGCTTCTGCTTCGGTCCCCACCGCTGTGACCCACCAGCAAGTCACATCAAGCCCTTGTTTTGTGTCCTCATCCCTTCTACTGGAAATCCCCCTTCTGCCCTCTGGTAAAGCTATTTGGGGCAGGAGATGCTAATTACACTCATTAAGTCAGGGCTCTAACAACTCTTTGCTGAACCGGTGTAGAGATTGGACTCCTGTGGAGGCTGATGGGGTGCATCAGGATTAGACCCATCCTGGTCCTGCCTTGAGGAGGGGGATTGCAATGGAGATGGCTCCTTGCCCTGACACGGGGCTGAGAAGGCTTCTGCGGGGCAGCTGAGGTGCTTTTTTTTTCTAATCTCCTTGCAGCGTGAGCAACTCCTTGAGCTATTTAATCTGATTTGCTTCGCTCCGCCTGCCCTGGCTTAATTGCTTGTGGCAGCCTGGTAGGGACAGCTGCAGTTTGCACAGGGCCACTGCAGAGAAGTGGCGGGGGGCATGTTCACTTGCTGAAGTGCTTTGGGCTCGTACAGTCATGAAAGAGGGTAAAAAAGAGTTCAGAACGAGGAGGAAAAAAGAGGAGACAACAGTGGAGAAATCACTGTGTGAAGGTGCCCACTGGCGCAGAGGGGCTGACTGTGACCACCTCTGCCATTCTCACCTGGGCATCAGCCTGGAGAGCCCTCTGCTCTCCTCTCCTCTCTTCCTGCTCCAGGGAGCGCTCCCGCAGCCCACAGCCTTCATTAAGGGTTCCCACTTGGGCTCCCGCTGTTCTCCAGGGCTTTGCAGCACTTCCCTGGCAGCCCCAGCCTTGAGTGCTGCTCTGCTTCCACCAGTGGAGATCCTGGAAGGGAAGGCAGGGTTTAACCCCTGCCTGCTGGAGCACAGTTTCCAAGCTACACATCTCAGCTTCACTTTTTCTTTGCTGTTTTTCCTTCTTGGTTTTTTTTTTTTTGGAAGTTGATTTTTTTTCTTTTTTTGGAGGCTGTACACTGTGGAGGTTGTGACGTGTTTGAGGATAAGAAGGGAGGCAGTACCCAAGATATGTCTGTTTTCCTCAAGCTGCTACTCCCTGACATTTCCCTCTTGGCTCTGCTAGGGTATTTTTTTCTGAAGAGGATGAAACCACAGTGGCGTTTTTTCATCCGTGAAATTTTGGACAATAGCCTACTCCCAAGGGGAAGGTGGGGAGCTCCTTAGGTTAAGGCAGAAAGCACTGGCTGGTGAGCCACCCCTACCACGAGCTCCTGGAGACTCCTATTGCTCTGGAGACGACTAATGAGGATCTCTGGACATCCTTGGTGGAGGGGAGCCCCAGATACAGGTAGCTCCTGTAGCTCTGCAGCCTCCACCTGCCCTAGTGTCAGCATGGTGAAGGGAAGACACTTTGAGGAGAGTTGTGGGGGCCTTGGAGATTGAGGGACAAATGGAAACCCATGGAAATCCAAAACAATAATGGAAAAATCCTGTGAGGATGGCCTTACCTGGTTCCAGCAGCCTGACAGAGTTCACAGCAGGAGAATTTCTTTCTGAAGCCCTAGAAAGGAACAATTGACTCGTGACAGAGCTGTAGTGTGTGGCTGAAGAGTCTGGAGCCAGAAGACCCCCTAGTGCAGCCGTGCCAGCAGCCCCAGTAGCCTTTCCTTGACATGAACCCTGAAGCCTCCTTCCTTTTCCCCCTCATCAGACCACTGCTTGAGCTGGGGGTCCCTCCTTCCCTGGGGCCCAGGAGTGTGGCAAGACATGGGAAAGGCAGAAAGAGGAAATCATGATGGTTTGTGCATTTTTAATGAGAGTTATGGAGCTGCTTTGTGGCTGTTATATCCCCAGTGGTGCTGACCCCACCAAAGCCTGGATTTTGCTTTGGGCAGGTAGCATTGCTTACAGAATCATAAAATCATCTAGGTTGGAAAAGACTTTTAAGATCATTGAGTTCAACTGATGATGCTTTAGCAATTGTCCTTCCCACTCTTTGCCTCTCCATTCACACACGATTTTTTTCTGCAGAAGCTGCAGGTTGCAGGTGCTCAGCTAAAGGCTAAGGATTTTGCTGTACCCTGAGAGAAGAAGGTGACATCCTACAGCAACAGTGTTGACTGATGGAGGAGAGAAGGTCTCCCAGCAATGAGCATCAAAGCCAGCAGCCGTGCTGATAATGCAGGGGGCGAGAAAGCCAGAAGGCAGCGCCTCTGGCCCCAAAGCCTTGCAGCAGAGAAAACACGCTGCTTCAGTCCTTGCTGCCATAGAAAGCTACCGACCAACGTACCATACTGCCACGGAACTAGCAGCAACCCAGGCAGAGAAATCAGAGAAGCCTCAGGCTCTTGCTGAGCCCAAGAACAAGCCATCTTATTGCCCGTGTCTTCCAGCTGTTACTCAGACTTCTGGAACAGCAGGTGACCCCCCACACCGGCGCCAGACACTCGTGAACAGCTGACTGGCCTCATCCAGCTACCCGAGGGGCTGTCTGCCTGGGCCTTTGCCAGCTGAACTCCCCCTCTCTATGGTCCATGCTAGTGCGACATGCACAGATAGCAGCATCCTGATGGAGAATCCGTGCTGGGCTAAGCCTGGTGAGGATTAGTGGCATGGACACTGCACCTTCTTACCACAAATATGCATCTCCCAGGCCAGCTCAAAGCACAGACATAGTGAGCTGGAGTCTTAGAAACCTCTGCAGAACCATGCTTGGTGCATGAAGAGCCCCTGCTAGCAAAGATCAGCACTGCAAAGTCTAGAGTTTTTGTCTTCACTGCTTCTTTAGGAATAAGGGAGAGGCTGTTAACCCTATGTTGCAGGTTGAGAACAGAAGTGTAGGGAGGCAGAAGGACAAAAAGGGGCTTGTTTGGTTCAGACCAGCAGCCCTTAGTGCCCTTCAACCAGAGAAAACTGGCAGCGAATGCAGCAAAGATGCTTGTAGCCAGCCCTTACTTACACCATTTAACAGCTTGCTTGCATGGATTAAAATGCTTAGGGAAGCCAGGAAAACAAAATTAGTGGTCACCAGACATCACTCAGCCATGTTCAACCTTCTTGAAGTTTTGGAGATCTTCTTCTGAGTTCCTATGTAAGAGAGAAAAGGGCAACATTGCTCAGCAGTGCTCCAGTATCAAACAGGAGGACAAGAGCAGGGACATTGTCTCTGTTCTCTGAATTCATCTCTCTCAGTTCATCTCTCTCCTGTCTGTATCTGAAGCCAATTATCTAGAGCTGTGAGAGAAAAGACACAGCCACCTCCCATAGCTTAAATGCTACCTTGAAGATGAGATGAAGCCTTGGCAGGTTTTCTGCCTCTCCACTCACTGGGAGGAGGGTCTGGACAAGCAGTTCAGGTGAACATGTCTCTGTTTGGACAGCTGTCTGTTCAGATTGTACATTTAGACTCTACTTAATATCTGAGGGCTTCAAGCATCCCATTGCCAAGCCCCTCTGAGGCTGCCTTATGCTAGTGACATAACTACTGGAGGCTTCTCCCTTCCTGCCCTGCCCCTGTGTAGCCCAGCAGTACAGTATTTCCCACAAAATCTTTCCCTTCCATATATGAATCTCCTGCAGAGAGTTCCAGCTCCTTTTAGCACTCCAGAGCAACATGGAGATAGCATGGCTCCTTCCATTTGCCTCACATCAGCGTAAATCCTTCCTTTACTGGCTTTGTAACCTAAATTGATGCAAAACTGATGCACTTCAGGGAAGATTCTCTGAAAAGAATGGGCGTCTCTCTGATTTACGTCAGCTGAGGCTCCAACTCACCAGCGCTGTTTGCCTGCTCCCACCCAAGGGTAGGATTTGAGGGAGTAATTGATGGTGCTTCCTGCCTAACATGCTCTTTCTTTCTCCCATATTTCAGGGTCGCTGTTGCACAGGCAGAAGCTGGCCCCGAACTGGACTGCCTACCAGCAATTTCCCCAGAAGACCTGTGAGGCAACAAAGCACGATGCTCAGCAAAACAAGGACAAGAGCTTGGGATCGTCTGTTTTGGTGGAAGGTTGGTAGATGGAGGCTGTGGCAGCTGCCTCATGTGTGTGACTTGTGGTTTTTAATGTAACTCAGGAAGAGGCTGAGACACCATGGACATTAGGAAAAAAATTTTCATGGAAACGGTCATTGGCCACTGGAACAGGCTGCCCAGGGAGGTGGTTGAGTCACCTTCCCTGGAGGTGTTTAAAGGATGGGTGGATGAGCTGCTGAGAGGCATGGTTTAGTGATTGATAGGAATGGTTGGACTCGATGATCCAGTGGTTTCTTTCCAACCTAGTGATTCTGTGATTCTATGAAAAGGGAAGGGGATATGAATGACATGGGAAAGGTCCACAGAGTCCACCACCTGCCCATCAGTGGGGAGAAGCAGGGCAGAGTAAACCCATTATCTTCTAGAAGAGATCAGAGCATTGTAATTAGTGTTTCTTTCATCCTAATTTCCATACGGGCCACTCCATGCAGCTCAGCTTTGTTCGGTGTGGTCTGCCTGAAATAACATCGCGGCACAGGAACTGCTGCTGCAACTGCTCGGGCTGCATCAACAGCCTGACATGGTCATGAGCACATGAAATACCTGTGACTTCAGCCTCAGTGAAAACAACAAAAATATTTTGCTCATGACTCATTACACGAACTGCTCATTTTTAAAATACACATAAAATTGGAAACATATGCTATTGGTGGCTCTTCTTTGCATGTCCTACCTGCTTTGTTACGAGAGGTGGCAGCAAGTCTCTCCAGAGGCAGATCTGCTCAGTCAGGAGGACACACACTCAGGCACTTAGAGGGAGGATCTCTGGAGAGCAGAATAGGAGATGTCATCATCTTCAAACCAGCTCTTATGGGGATTTGGGGGGAAGAGAGCAGAACAGATGTGATGGTCCTCGCTTGGGAGTTAAATGGACCCTGGATATCTTCCTTGGTTCAGTCCCTCATGAAATAAAGCAGAGACAATTGCTCTGTCGTGATAAATCAGAACATCTAGATGGTCAGGTAAAATACATACCAGATGACAAGTCAATATCCAAAAGGGAAGAGCACAAGATAGTATTTCCAGATCTGCCTTGTGTGACTTCCATCATACATAAAAGGCTACAGAAAATAAGTAGTCTTATCTAAAGGACCTTCTCTACACCAGGGAAGCACTACTTGCATTTTCCTTTGGTTAAACCTTCAGCTGTGGTGGCTCCAGCAGGAGCACTGAAAGCACGAAGAGCTGGTGGGGCTCAGAAGAAAGGGGAACAGTCAGACTGTGCAATACAAGAGACCGAGGCTTAAAGATTTTCAATTATTTGGACTCTCTTTCACTAGAGTGTTTTGACCTTAACTGGAGAAGTACCTACAAGAGAGATTTCCAGTGCTGCCCTGGACCCTATGGTGAACACTGTAAAACAAATAAGAACCTTTCTCACTTTTTTTCCTGAAGATGACCCCTTAAACTAGTAAGGAATCAGTAGACTGGGAAGAGGGTGGCAAGTAGGAGTGGGGAGTAGGGCAGGGAGGTTTTGGAGCAGGTTATGATTGGGAGATGTTTCTCAAGCATATTTCTCTGTGTCTGTGTTATGCAATGAGCTCAAATGAATTCCCTCAGGGCCAAATCCTTCCTCAAAGTCTGCTCAGCCTTTTCTTAAAAAGTTTTGCTGTGGGATTGATGGGAGCAGGGAAACTTCTCCTGGGACAGCTTTGTCCCCATGGAAAGAAGATACTGAGGTCCCCATGGGGCTGGGGGCAGGAGCACATCTCAACATTTCCACACCTGGGCTTCCCTTGGGAAAGGGCTCTCTCAAATCAGACAGGGCAAAAGCTGTTTGCAACATGACTCATCTGCACACTATGAACAAACAGGCATAAACTGCTCCTGAGTTCTTGTTTCTCACTGGAAAGACAATTCCTCCTTGCTGCCTCATTCCCCCACCTCCCATAACATACACATGTATTTCAGCTCTACGTTGAAGTCTCGATTTTGATCTATGGTCCTGGAGTAACGAGTGGGATGGAGACTGTACCTGTGTAATGGTTGATCTAGGTGGGAGATTGCTCCCAAAGACAGCCGTGTGTTTCACAGCATCTGTGCCAGTCCAGATGGAGACGGGCTGTTCCAGGTCCCCTCATGCCATTGATATGTACTTTTGTTTGCTCTACACAGTTTCCTGGCTTGGTGGTCAACTACTGCAGAAAGGGAGGTGGGTCCTCTGTCCTGATGCACCAAGTAGAGGATGGAAATCCCCTTCTCATCCCCTTCTCCATGTTCTCTACAGGAATGACTGGGTATCCAAATATGAGGACAGCTACAGCATTTTCTTGCAGAGGAGGAACCAATTATCTTCTGCAGGGCTGTGCTTTGGGCTCCCTTTGGGAAAGGGATTTTGATGCCCACAGCCCAGTGAGCGCTGCTGCAGGTGGCTGTGGTAAGTAGCAGGACTACTCATTTTGCATGAAGAACTGGGAGTATGAGTGGGATTTCAGGGACTGAGGCACTGGGAAAAAGTATAAACTGTCCTGAGACCTGATACAAACTACCTCAAGACCTGAGATAAAACAGTAAGGGCTTTGCTGCTGGAATATTCTTCTTAGTAGTAGCATTTGTCCCTGCTCATTACAGGGGTGTTGGACTAGACGACCTTCAAAGGTCCCTTCCAATCCCAAGATTACATGATCCTATGATTTTGTTCACTCCTAGAAAGTGATTTTCAAATTTGATCTTATTAGGAAAATATTTTTCACCGCAGGGGTAGTCAGACACTGACTGGAGACCAGAGAGGTGGGGGAATTGCAGGGAGATGTTCATGAGGTGATGAGACAAGGTTTAAGCAACCTCATCTAAGATGGCCCTGCTAGTCCAGGACAACGACATTATTTGATGATTTTCTGATTTATTTTAGGATGCGTTTCTTATGCTGTTCTGGGACAACAGCTCCTTGGCCCTCCAAGATGTCTGTGTGATATTGTCCATCATGACTGCTCCATCACCCTGGAAGCCTGGAAACTTCTCTTCCAACCCCTCCACTGTATTTATCAAATACCTGTGAAGTGTTTGGTGTAGACCTTTTTAAACACATATTACCATTGAGATATTCCAAGTACCTGAGCCTTTTTCATTGTCAGAAAAACACCTACAGAACAGGCTACAGAACTAAAATCACTTAGGCAGTTTCAGTTTATGTATTTTAATGTGAAATTGTTAGTAAACTTTGTTTCACAGAAAGAAGTATTATGTGTTAAATAGCATTGCTTGCTCTAATTAACTCTCTTTAAAGTTTTGTGCATGGAGAGGGAAAAATCCATGTTATCCAGGGCAGCCTTGAGAGCTTCTTCTCCTGCTTCATATTTAAATTTTTTTTCCAGGATCTGGCCACCAATCCCAACTAATGCTAGGTAAGCCAGACTTGAATTTGCCATGCCTGTTTGGGAGATTTCTAGGACTTCTGGAAGGAGCAAGGCTGCTCCCAGCCTGAAGATGGCAATGCAGAGCTTCCGATCCCACTTCTGGGAAGATCTGGCTTTAGTGATCTGATTCTGGGTCTTCTGAATTGATGTCAAAATTAGCCTGGAGGAAATGGCGTTGAGACCCCCCTCCCTAGCACCTAGAATATATCGCTTTTAATGAGACATTCTTCAGCAATAGGCAAGAGATTGCTAACGGATGCTGCCAAAATACTGAAAGATAATAATGGCAACAAATAACTTCTCTTACAGTAATATCAAACATAACTAGACCTGATGGTAACAGGGAATATAGGGGCTATATATACACAGCAGCACACTGGTCTCTGCCCCAAGGAGTTTATCATCAAAGGCAATTGCCTCTCTTGCTTCCTTAAACCCCACAAGTGCTGTAACCCATCACCACTTACCCATGAGCAAATTTTACCATTCACTTGCTGCAGGACCTTAGGAAAACCAAGTCCATGGCTGTTTCCCTGAAGGAGAAGCACTGGGAGATTATCAAAATGATATCTGGCAATGCCAAGCCCCAAGCAGATGATACAGGGAGGTACAAGAGTCAGACATTTCTGCCAAGCTGCCCCTTCTCCTTGCTCTGGCATGAGATGTTACCCCATGCAGCGTTTGGGTGGCATAAGGTACTTCCACTGTCACTAAATATAGTGGCTGCAGAATCTGGATGGCAGAAATGATGAAACTGCTTTTACCATGGGACTTAATGGGCTTAATTCCCATGTTCTTAATCGGACATGTACTTTTGCACTACCTAAAATGGATCTTATGGCCTCACTGCCTGGTTTCTCTTCTGAAAAAGCATCATTATCCTGCCTCCCTGTGCTGGAGACAGGCTCCTGGAGCTGATTTCAACATTGCTCTGCTGCAAGGGTTCGTTACGCTGACAGGGGCTGTGTCTAGACGAATGCTTAGGGCACATATACAAGGTAATTTCAAGTCATCTTCACTAGGAAAAAGTATGTTGCTAAATGCTAATCAAAATGGGCAACCACGGTGGAAACAAATGGCTGAATCAGAATATATGGTTGTGATAAACCCTGTCACGCACACTAATGGAGATATTTAATCAGACAGATGGATGCTGGATTTTCTAATGCAGTCCTTAACTGTGTGCCAAGAGGAAGAATGGAAGCTGCTGGTATTGAAGATAAATGTCCTTCCTGGGTATTCTAGCAGTATGCTGGTTTAGGTACTTCTCAGCTTTGGGGATCTGACTTAGACCAGGGGCTTTTGAAACCTGGGCTTGCACATTTCAGCCCTTGCAGCCAGGATCCAGCCTGTTGCATCCCCATCTCCTGCCATTTCTGTTCCCAGAATTACATTTGTTGCCCTTCAAACCTTTGTTTCTCCAGCCTTCATTGATCCAGCCCAATCCTGGTCTGCCTGACGTTTTCCGTGATCACTGTTAGTGCTTGTTTGTTCCCCCACCCCCAACTCCCTACTCCAGACACAGAGATGATCCCAAGCCAGTTCAAGCACACAAGACAGCCGTCAGTGAGTACAGCACAGTAAAATGTGTGGCTTCAGCGAGCTCTCACACTGCCCCACAGAGTCATGACTGTGTCATAATTGGGGATATTTGGTCTATATGCAAACATATCCACTTGATAGAAGGCAGCAGCCACAGAGACAGCTTCCCTGCCTTCCCAGTGATGCTCCCATTACCTGGCACATGGAGCCTCTTCATGTGAGTGCCACAGGCTTAAAATTGAAGAGTGCTGGGGTCAAACAGAGGTTAGAACCTCTATCTAATACTGGCATTACCTTAACACCATCCATTTTCAGTCTGTTTTCTGCACAGCCTAGGCTTGCGGCACCAGATAACATCAGGATGCAAAATGAGATGAAGCATTTATACAGAGAATATCAGGTTTTACACTAGCAACAAAGTCCCAGGCAGAAAAAAGAAACCCAAAACACAGCAGCACAAAGAATCAAGCTGGGCATGAGTCAGACTGTGGCTCGTGGAGATTAGGAGATGTTTTTCAGGAGAGTGTTGCTTCATTATTGCCATAGGTGTATTTCTTCAAAGCGTGTGGTGCTGCTCTTTGTCTGAAACAGAGGAACATCCCTGGTTGGGGCTGCTCTGATCCACCAGTTCTCTGGTGGGAAACTCACTAGAGCCATGGGAAGAGCAATCCACCTCAAATCCAGGTGACAGCATCCACAGAGAAGTTCGTAACGTGTTTCCTCTTAGGACACTCAGCTGGTCACAGTATCACAGAACCACCAGGTTGGAAAAGATCCCCAGGATCGTTGAGTCCAACCATTCCTATCAATCATTAAACCATGCCCCTCAGCACCTCATCCACCTGTCTTTTAAACACCTCCAGGGAAGGTGACTCAACCACCTCCCTGGGCAGCCTGTTCCAGTGTCCAATGACCCTTTGTGTGAATTTTTTTTTTCTGATATCCAGCCTGATCCTCCCCTGGTGGAGCTTGAGTCCATTCCCTCTTGTCCTGTCCCCTGTCACTTGGGAGAAGAGCACAGCACCCTCCTCTCCACAACTCTCTTTCAGGTAGTTAGTCCCATCACAAGATGCAGCACAAACAATGCAAATGTTGCAGGTTTTCTCCCCAACACACAACTTCAGGGAAAAGTGGGTTTTGTTAAGGCTGGAGTGATGCTTTCCGTGTGAGTGCCTTAGTGCCATCTCCTGGGTGGAAGGGGAAATTCTCATTTTGGAGGTGCAAGGTGTGGCTGTGCAGGTTCAGTTATTTAGCAACTGGGTGTGCGAGTGTGGCATTGGATATCCCACTCTGATAAACTGCTAAGTAAATGTCTTCCTTAGGATACGTGATGGAGATGTCTGTTCAGGGAAACGGATGCTCTAAATTCATCCTTCACAATCACCGTGAGTTTTCAAGTACTGTTTTCCATCTTTGTCTTTTATGTTTCCCAGCATAGAAGAACAGACTGGATGCTGAACTTAGTCTGTGCATTCTTTGTAGGAAAATTCATTCAAAATGATCAGAGGCTAATCCAATGATCACTATTTCTCTACTTTGAGGCTTACTAGATCTCTCTGCAAATTATCTCATTGGACTTGAGAGGTGTGAAAACTCCTTGCTGAAGAGTTTAATGAATTACACAGTGATGAAAGATGGACTAAAATATATCTGTGATCATGCTGGTCCCCACTACAGAACATCTACTTTGCCAAGGAGTGAATGAATCACAGAATCACAGAATCACAGAATAACCAGGTTGGAAGAGACCCACTGGATCGTCGAGTCCAACCATTCCCACCCATCCCTGAATCATGCCCCTAAGTACCTCACCCACCCTCACCTTAAACACCTCCAGGGATGGCGACTCAACCACCTCCCTGGGCAGACTGTTCCAATGCCTAACCACCCTCTCCGTGAAGAATTTTTTCCTAATCTCAAGCCTAAATCTCCGCTGGCAGAGCTTGAGGCCATTCCCTCTCGTCCTGTTCCCTGTCACTTGGGAGAAGAGGCCAGCACCCTCCTCTCCACAACCTCCCTTCAGGTAGTTGTAGAGAGCAATGAGGTCTCCCCTCAGCCTCCTCTTCTCCAGGCTAAACACCCCCAGCTCTCTCAGCTGCTCCTCATAAGGCCTGTTCTCCAGCCCCTTCACCAGCTTTGTTGCTCCTCTCTGGGCTCGCTCCAGAGCCTCAACATCCTTCTTGTGGTGAGGGGCCCAGAACTGAACACAGTACTCAAGGTGCAGTCTCACCAGTGCCGAGTACAGAGGGAGAATAACCTCCCTGGACCTGCTGGTCACGCCGTTCCTGATACAAGCCAGGATGCCATTGGCCTTCTTGGCCACCTGGGCCACTGCTGGCTCATGTTCAGTCGCTGTCAACCAACACCCCCAGGTCCTTCTCCTCCTGGCAGCTTTCCAGCCAGGCTTCTCCTAGTTTGTACCTCTGCTTAGGGTTGTTGTGCCCCAAGTGCAGGACCCGGCATTTGGCCTTGTTAAACCTCATGCCGTTGGTCTCAGCCCAGCAGTCCAGCCTGTTCAGATCCCTTTGGAGCCTCCCGACCCTCCAGCAGATCGACACTTCCACCCAGCTTGGTGTCATCTGCAAACTTGCTAAGGGAGCACTT
Organism: Clamator glandarius; assembly: GCA_033459285.1. Lineage (NCBI taxonomy): Eukaryota > Metazoa > Chordata > Aves > Cuculiformes > Cuculidae > Clamator > Clamator glandarius. Next base: position 57,134 of record JAUNZM010002253.1, read on the forward strand.
GATGCCTTCATCCAGGTCGTTGATAAAGACATTGAACAGGGCTGGACCCAGGACTGAGCCCTGGGGAACCCCGCTTGTAACTGGCCTCCAGCTGGATTTAACTCTGTTTACCACCAATCCTCAAATGTATTTGATGCTGCCTGCAGCTTGCTCAGGAGCAGGCAGAAATCCCACTGCAACAGTTTCCTTGCAAAAAAAACATGGTTAGGAAAAACTAGGGGGTTGTGACAGAACAGGCGTACATTTTCAGAGGCGTTTGTACAAATATAATTAACAGCTGAATGCAACCCAGCAGAATCAAAACGTAGGTGCTTGGGATCCCATTGGTATAATGTGAAATTCATAAAAGAAGAGTGCTTGCAGGGACACTGCTTGGACACCTACACTGCCTGCTCTGCAAACAGCATTGCTCAGTGAAAGCCACCATTTCCTGGAAGGCTGCAAGGACATTCAAAGATTGATGTTACCCCCATCATGGAGCAATCTACTTTTCCTCCTGTTTCAAAGACAATTCTTCCTGTGGCCACCACAACCTGCAATTAAGCAATAAACCTTGCAGCATGTACTTAAAATTAAGCCTTGTGAACAGCCTTAGTACCTTGTTTGGCAATGAATAGAGTAAAATAACTTTGAGCACATCAGTAGTTGCGTGGCTTTAATGGCCTGAAAAGCAGAGTTTCCATGGTTCATTGTGGAGAAATGCTTCCCTGAAGGGGTTTCCACCAGTGCAGCATCTCTGTTCTCTTAATAACAAGACAACTAACCATGTGTTTAAAGCTAGTGTGCATTTAAGAGTTTTGTTGCAATGAGGTCTTCTTGTAATGTTTAATAATGCAGCGGTCATAGAGATGCCTTCGTTCAGAGAGGGCTGAGGTACAAGAGGTAATGATGGAAGAGCACTGTCTGCTGCAGTCAGACGTCCTCTGGTGAGTCCTGACCATGGCTCAGCCATCAGCCTGAGCAAAGGGAAATAACTTTTTAATTAACTTATTTCACCAAACTATTATTTTTGTCCAGGGATTATGGTTAAACAGCGCTTTGGGAGTAGTATAGTTTTAGTGAAACTTTCTTGGGCTAATCATGGTGTTCAAAAGAAATGGAGAGAATGAAAAAGGAGAAGTGAGAAAGTAAATAACTGGTAGCTTGGCAATCAAAAGCAAAAGCAACCATCAGCTATTCCTCCCAATTTTCCCAAAAATTAAGTTGCCTTCACTGCCTTTATTGAGCTTGCTTAAAGGGAAAGAGATTCTTTGGTTCGGTTAAAAACTACATGAATCACCCAGTAGAAAATGAAAGAGAATGTATGCGTATTACTGAGGGTATTGACCTCCCTGCTGCCACCACAAGTTTACAGCTCTACATGATGATGGGAACTCCTCTACGTGCAACTGCTTGACCTGTGTTCAGCTTAGAGGCAGGTACCAAATGCTTTGCTTCAGTTCTTTGCCTTTTTTTTGGGAAGAAAACATGTATGTCTGCCATTGGGTTTGTCACCTCTGCTCACTTTATGATCAGCTTGCATGTTTCTCGCTGGATTTATCACCAGATATAAGCCAAATTGGTAAAGTTGTTGGAATTTGCCACTGATATTTCTTTTTAAAAAAGAAATGTTATTTTTTTTAAAAAGAAATATTAATATTTTGATTTTGCCTGTAATTTTCACTTCTACTGTGGTGAGATATTTCAACAAAGGGCTGGGCTGAACCGATGTTTTACTTCGCTCTTTAGCTGCTCAGTCACTAGATCTCTTCTGGGTGGTTTGAGACTTTCCTTTACCTTGCAAGTTATGCCTCCACAGAGGACACATCTCAGATATTCTGGGATCAATTGGCCTTCATAAAACCTAAGTACTGCTGTGCTCCTGGTTAACAGTGGTGCCATCCAGCCAAGCCTACCCTCCTAAGGAGAAGCCAGTCTTACACTGAACTTAGCCTACATGAAGCATTTTCTTTTTTAAATATCATCAAGCTGAAACGTGCTATAATATCTGCAAATTCAGTTCTCATCCTTCTGTGGCCAGCTGGAAACATACAGCTGTATGTGTTGCTCAACAGTAAAATGAGATACCAAAGCTATAGGAAATAGAAATAGATTTTATTTCTCTATAGGCTGCATATCCAGAGAATATATTCTCATACATGGCTTCTGGCTGGGTTGCTGACTTTTTGCTGACTTTTTGACTAATTAATTAAATAATTCAGCAGGGCATTTGGTCATGTCACAAAGTTCCTGCTCTAATCAACATGTGAAAGCCTTCCAGCCTGGCTATGTCAACTGCTTGTGCTTTCAGTCTTGGTACCCTCTATGACATTTCACTGTATTTACCTAAGGAATGTGCACATAGAAGACATAAATAAATACAAAAGATGAAAACAAGCATGTAGGTATTTTATTTCAATCAGGCTGTCTTGAGTGTCATGTAGAAGGGCAAATACAAGCTGAGATTTGCTACTGTGTGTAATTTGTGGCACCCTCTTCAATTCAGCTGTGACACCTTCTGGCCAAAACAGAGCTTACCTGGAGGATCAGATCAGCCACATCACATCACAGATGACAGAGAATCTCCCCAAAGCAGTTTGCATTTCTCACTGTGACATAACCATCCTTGTGCATTCTTGCAGGAACAGGTGTTCTCACATACCCTGAAAGCTGCATCCGAAGGCTACTGAATTCCTTGGAAAGATTTCCACTTATTTTTGAGAGGCTCAGTCTTAGAGCATTTGAAAAAAATGAAAGAAGCCTCCTGCTTCTTTTGTGCAGTCTCATGGCTGAAAGTGCTTTTTTTCCCTATTACCCTTCACCGCCCTGGTGCCTGTGGCAGTTGCAGTGCCCTCCAATAAAACCAGTAAAAACAATGTTACTGCTACTAATATCAGCCTGCAGGTTTTATGCTAACCATGCCCTACATTGGCTTTGCAAGGTGCCAGTGGAGATCTAGGCATGTTTACAAGATCATGCTGTATGGACTGGTGCTGGGTAACAAACGTGATGGGGCATTAAAGCTGGGATTATGGCAGAGCCCTTAAAAATAGGGGTGCTTGCTGAAAACAGACACCCTGGACCTACAAACAACCCCCCGAAGCTGTTAGAGAAGGCCTTGAGAACTGGGAGAAACTGCTTCAAACTGAGCAAAGAAATGAAGAATCGGTGAAAATAAAGGGAAACCAGTTCAGCCACAGCTGATGCTCCTGGGGAATAAGACGCTCTCTGAGTTCAGGCAGCATTTGGAGCTGGGGCAGATGTGGGTAACTGAGGACTGTATAGAGACTTGGACATCTTATACAAGGGCGAGACCTTGAGCTTGGAGGAGGATGAGGGGCTGATAACATGGGATGAAGGTCCTTGTGGAGTCACTGGAGCAGTAAGCACACAGCCTAGCCCAGAAATCCTGATATTTCAAGGATCTTTTGGTGTGAGGAAGGATGGTGGATTGTTTGGTATAGTGGTACGTGTGCCTGAGTCAGTTGCTGGTGATGAAATTGTTAGTTACATCAGTATATTCATGCCTGTACAGTGCTGTGTTGAAACCCAGCCAGTGCACATAGAAGGAATGATAGGTATTCAGCAGTAGCGTTGCTTGCATCACTTTCCTGTTTGCTTAGTAATAAGTAAATGGGTTTTATTCCAAATGGAGCTGTGCAGCCAGCCTCAGAAATGCCAACTCTGATGCTTTGGTTTTACATACAATTCTTTCTCAACCCAATGTTGTTTTCACAGAAAGAACATCAAAGCAGCATTTCTGCAATCACTGGAAGTTCTCTAACTCCAGTCTTCTCTGGATGTCACACTGAAACAAGTGAGAAATACATGAAAGGAGGAGATAACAGGAAGATCTCAAGGAGTTCCTCTGTTGAATAAGAAAGGGCTGGAGGGCTTAGAAGAAGGTGGTAGTATAGGTTTGTGGGACTCAGAACAATTTGGAGATCCCTAGGCAGCTGGTGTGACCATAGGGTACAGGGACCAGCTTGTCCTGGTTGGAACTGGGGTCTAGAGTGTCAGATGAGTGCAAGAATGAGGCATTTTGTGAAATGGGAAGCAAATTGCTGTTGTTTAAAATACATTTGGCAATAGTCTTTGAGGTACAATCAGGTCTTCTTCCCCTGGCTTATCTCTAGTTTTTAAGGAAGAGGGCAGGAAAGCAGTGGAACTTAAGAAAAGTGAATAATTGCTGTTTTTCTATTATTTGTGATCTAATCTGATCAATCACCTTTCCCAAGGCAGAGCCAGCTGTCCTTACAGTCAGGATAGTCCTAACCATGATAGTATGTGGGGTTTGGTGAAACCCATCTGAATTTTTAAATGGTTTTGCAACCAAAGCATTTTTTTCATTCTAAATGAACATTGCATTGAAGGGAGCCCTCCCTTCTCCCACATTCCAGTCCTGGGATGGAGAGGGAAAGTACCCCAGACTCCCAAGCCTGCATCTGCTGGAGAAGGAAGGACTCGATGGATTTGGAATGTTCCTAGGCACAGGGCTTGCATGACAGGACAGAAAACTCAGAGGCTGGAGATGAAAATCTCCTGTTGAGTCACCTCAGCTCTGCAAGGCAAGTGCCTTCCCATCAATATTTTGCCTACTGTTTTGACCACTCTTCTGGGGATGACCAATGTCTGAGTCATCCCCTCATAAAAATGTTACTGGATTGACGTTTTCCACAGTAACTGCACACCCTGTAATAGATGTTTTCCTATTCAAGGATTGTGACTATTTTCCCCTTGGAGATGGCAGGAAACCATTCCCCTGCCCCTTGTTCACTCAAAACTTTGGACCATTAGAATAATTAATAGTTTTATCTGGTGCATAACATTGAAAACTGTTTGGGTTTTTTTTGATTGTTTCCACATTTAAACAAACCATGGGCATCTGGGTTAAAAGGAATCATGAAGGCACATCTATGCTGCTAAATGAAAGGGCAGAGAAATCAGCTGAAGCACTGGTCCACTGTAGTTTTCCAAGACAAATCTGCTATAGATGGTTAGATTTAATTAGTATGGATGAAAGTCAGTTCTGGCTGCTCAGCCTTGAGGACAGAGTTTTTATGGACCATTTTTTATTTAGCACTGTGTATATATATGTGTGTATATGCATGTGTATGTGCCCCTCAAACCAATTACAGGCACAATACTGTATCTGCAGAAAAAGTAGCATGTGCACCCAACGCTCCAAACGTCTGGCATCCAAAGTGTTCAAGTTACAGCTCCTCTTAATCAGTCCCTTGTGCATCACGTTGGACCTCCTGCATCCACTTACCATCTGTCATTTGTCTGTCACAAACTGTTCATCAATGCAAGTCTTTTATCTGCTTGATAAACACCCAGGCAAGCTCTGTTAATTATCAGCTTTGGGAGTTTGATTCAAGCTCTTAATGCTCTACCTGGATCTTTTCTGGCTGCGCACTTTTCTTCAAACAGTAACGCTTATTTGGGGCCAAGCTTCACTCATCTTGTGATACTTTTAATAGATATTTAGCAAGAGATATACAGCAATGATAAACTTTCATCTCTTCCAGCCTGCATCAAGCACTATCATAATTTAGTTTTCCTGGCAGCAGAGATTGTGGAGATGTGAAAATGAATGGTTACATACCTGGCACAGCATGGGAAGGAAGAGTATTTAATTGCCAGCTCACAAGTGGAGATAGGCACTGCCAGAAGCACTGTGGTGGTCCCTGCACACCTTCCACCTCCAGGTTAGCACTAATTGCACTGCTAGGCTTGTCCACGCAGCGCAACATGAAGTGACAACAAAAATAACTTTTCTTGTGAAGAAAGCTCAGAGATACTAACCAACTGAATACAAATCTCCACCAGCAACTCATGAAATCTGATTTCATCTCCTGTCCTGTGACCGTCAGTGCAGCATCCATGTGCTGCTGAAGGCTGTTACAGGTCAGTGGGCATCGCGTGGTTATAAAGCAGGGTAGGCTCTTGCTTCAGACAGTCTCTTGTGCCAAGGGCAAGATGAAGCCTCAGTGTTCCATGTTGTGAATGAAATATTAAGCTCATCGGGTTTTGATTTGTTTTGTGGGGATGCCAGTGGGACGTGTCCCTGCCCATCTCAGGGCAGGTTGGAACTGGATGATCTTTAAGGTTCCATCCAACACAGACTATTCTATGATCCTACCATTCTATAAAACAGGCGTTTTTTACTTAAACATACAAGTGGAAGGGGAAATTCTAAGCCCAAGCACTTAAATCAAAACAGGCTATTTTTCACATGTCAAAGTTTGAAATGAAAAACATAGTTTAACTCCAGCATCAGGGTTTTTTATACCACTTTTATCCTCGATAAGGATGAGGGTGAATCATAGCAGAACGATGCCACTTCAGAAGGAATAGCCAAGCGTGACGTTACTGCCAGTGACCTACAAATTATACGCAGAGAATTGCTACTTGTTTACTCTTATACTCAAAGCCAATCAATACATTTTCTAGTTTGCACTGATGGAAGTTCACAGGCTCTCCTGGGCACCTCAGCAGCATGTTGTGGATGAGCGCTATTAATTCCCTGCCTATGATGACCGACTTCTGCCTCCACAATGAATTTTCACATTGCTGCAGTAACATATTTTCATTTTTTTATGTTGTACCACATGCCACTGAAGACATGCTGCTAGAAAATTAGGAAATGTTCAAAGATGTGGATTTTATTTCTTTTAAAAGATTTGAGCACTGGATTTTCACTTTATTGCGAAGGGACAACTCTCTGCAGCCAATACTCCACGGGATGATTCTCTGTGGGGACAACTCTCCATGGGGACAACTGTCCACGGGGACATCGGTTCTTGGGGAGCTGTTAGAGTTAGGGTTAGGCTTAGGGTCAGTGTTAGGGTTAGAGATGTCCCCAGCACAGACTGGTCCTCATGCAAAGTTGTCCCTGTTGAGAGTTGTCCCATGGAGAGCTGGCCACAGAGAGGTGTCCTAGACCATCCCTTCATTGCTTTCATATACATTCAGTCTTACAGAAAAGCAGTTTCACCTGAGATCTTTACTTTAAAGCTGGTTATTTTTATTATAAATGGTTTATTTTTCAACCAAACTGAAAAGATTTTTGCGTTTTGGTGGGATTTTTTATTTTTTAACTAAATGCATAAGCAACCCACATGTAATCAAATTTATGAAGATTCAGCAATAAGTTTGCCTCTCCTTGCTATTAAGCGTGAAAGACTGAGTTTCAAACTCACCCTGCTAACAGAAAAGTTTTCTGTAACCTGCTCTCCAATAGGTGTGGGACTTCATGTGTTTTGGGTAAGCACAAACCAACAGGTAAACTGAAGAGTTTTTGACTCAACATCATCAGCCACCTCTTCTGGACACAAAATGCTTAAATACCCTCTGAAGACATTGCATACAACAAACTTTGCAACACTTCCTTTTATCGTATCTTTCTCTTTTTTTTGATCTTTTCAGTCATATTTTGCCAGGGTCACACTAGTCTTTTAGACCAACCTGTTTAAAGTATGTATTATTATTCAAGTAGCGGAGGATACGGGCGCAGATCAATTACTGAACACGTTCTTGCTTTAGCAGCCTAGCTGCAGAATTGCATATATTGACTTTGCAATCCACAGAAGCACAGTGCCCACAAATGAAATACTGTTTATTTTTTGAAGGACGGCTTTTCTATCAGAGGAACCTGGGGTATATGGTCAATACAGAAATCAAGACATTGGGAAAAAGAAATAAGAGTTGCAGGGTTCTCTTCCATTTTGTGAGTCATGCAATTCATAAGTGAAGGTTAAAAATATTCTTGGGCTTTAACTTGTAATACAGGGGCTACCAAACTTTACTGATTGCTGTGTCTCTTAAAAATATATGGAGAAATTTCATGTGCATGATTCTCCTCCTAATGCACGCTTAATTAAAAAAAATCTATTGGCTTGAGATTATTTCTGAACTCTGGTAGAGTAAATGAGCATTTAAAGCTCCCTTGAGGCCATTGTAACAAGCACTAGCCAGAAAAATAAGATTGTGTTTTACAAAAGAGAAGTCTCTAACATGACATGATGTAACACCAAGACCTGTCAAAGAGACAAAAGGGCAGCGGACAGGACAATCAGGTCTGAATGGGGCGGTGGTGGTGGGATCTTGGATTAGTACAGGGTTTTTTACTTTTACTAGACACTATACTTTGTTTTCTGTTCCCCAACAATTTTTTCTACATTATATATTTTTGAGAGGTCTGTATTTCTGTAACTGTTTTTCTTCTTTTTAATGGAGTAGCACTTCCCAAGAGGTCACCTCACTGGAAAGCACTTGAATTGCTCTAATTAGAGAAGCCTTTGAAATAGAAGGGAACTGAAAAAGTCTTCCTGAAATCGCCTGTGCTGCATCCTGCTTCTGGTTTTGCTGTGGTGGGGGCAGAGGCACCTGCCTCATCGTCTACGAGAGGACGTAGATGTACAATGCAAATGCACAAGATCAAAACCTGTACTACAGAGACTGAGCTGGGCAGCTCCCAGCTTCAGAAGTACCAGGAACTCAGGCAAACGTCACTCTGCATGCACCTTTCTCAGCTAAAGAGATTTCTTAAGGAGCTCGAGGAAGCTGAGATAAAGCAACCCCCTAGGTCTTCTTCCAAACTAAGCGTTGCTTACACCAGACTTGCTGAAGTTAAAGCACACTGGTGTTCAGCCCAGTGAGAGAGGGGAAGGACACAGCTGTGATTTCTTTGGGTTGGCTCTCCTGACTCCAAGAGTTGAAAAGGCTGAGAAATATGATGCAGAGAGTAAAGCTTTGCTTCAGGAAGTGCTAGTAGTTAGATTCAAACATGATAGTACCTCCAACCAGTGCCCTGATGAGCCTGAATATTACTCTGTCCTTATTATGCTTTTGTGGATGTGACTGATTTTGGAAACACTGACTTTGTGGCCATGAATGGTGTCACCTTAGATTTAAGGGGTGAATTATGGCATCATCATAATAAATAGAAAAAAGTTGCTTTGCAAAGAAAACAAAATGTGTCAGAATGTCTTATAACCATTGCTCTTGTTTATATCTGGTTCCTTTTCCATATCCAGATTTTATTATCTAATTTTGTTCAAACTGATTCAGTAAAACTGCTAACATAAATAGCCTGGATACCAATTCCTTGTATCCAACCTATATTGATCTGGCATAAATCATATTTATCTCATGTAAGTCAGTGCCAAATAAACCAACACAGCCTAGCTTGCATGAAGAAATAGTGCCCCTGTGTCTCACATTGTCTGATTGGATTAGAAGGGTGCATCTCTGTAGTCACATTCAAGGACAGAAGAGAGTTAGTCAGGACACCTCATCTGCCAGTGTCTGTTCTTCTCTCCTCTCCATCTGAGCTATTTGTGAGAGCTTTCTAGGGGTTTCAGTCTAAATTCCCATAGTCACCTTAAACATAGCTGGCAAGTCTGTATCTAGCAGCTGATTTTGACTAAAATAGATATTAATGTGCGAACACAGGCAGTCCTAGCAAAAGAGCAAGAGATGGGGGAACAGGAACGTGGGGCATCGATCCCGTGCAACCCAGTCCAGGCATGACATCCTGAGTGCCACTGCTGGGAATATAGGCAGAGCCTTCAGGAAAATACCTCACCTGAGCAATAAAAGAGATTTTATTTAGAGCCTGATATAGCTGCTCCACTGAATATGGAGCAGATTAATTTACAAATATTTAAAGTGCAGCTTTGGAAGAATTTACGTGTTTAGGTACAACAGACCAAGTATTAATACAAGCAGCCAGAACATAGAGAGGGTCATACACCTGAGATGTCACAGACACCTGTCCCAGGGAATTTCTACCAGGAAAACTTGCTTGGAAATATAAAATCCTCCTATGTGCATCTAGAGAAGCCCATGTCATGGCTTTGGGTAAACACCGAGCTACTTATCTCTAGACTGATGATGCCTGGGAATTCATGAATAAGGCAAATCCAAAGTTAAAACCCGTCAAAATCACACACAGTACATCTAGGATGCAGAGAAAGAAGAGAACAGCTGACTTTTGGGGAATAATAATAATTCAGTGCATCAAGGAGAAGCGCAGAGTGTCGCACCTGAAGAAGAAAAATGTCATGCACCAAAATACACTGGATGCTGCCCAGTTGGAAAGCAGCTTGGCAGGAAAGGATCTAGAGGTCCTGGTGACACCAAGTTGAAGGTGAGCCAGCAATGTGCCCTTAGCAGCCAAGGAGGCAGGAAGTTTTTTGGTTTGTTCAGGCGACAGAATTTGAGTGTAACATAACCACAGAGTCCACATAGACACTAAATCATACAAACTTTTAATCCAGGACTCTGGTGTCCAAAGGATGGGAATGAAAGTCAAGGAAGAAATCAGAAGAGGAGGAGTAATTTTCCTTTTGTTACAGAAATTGTAACATTCATTCCCAATTTGCCCTAAAAGCAGTCCTTTGATTGGAAAATATGAAAGAGCTTCCCTAAATACACACATAAAGATATATGTCACATCTTCATATACTCTGTCTTTGATACTTCAGTCACAGAAGCTGAAACACCAAAACCAAATAAAATGGAAATGGAAGAAAAGTGGATGTTCTCCCATTGAGATGATAAAAGCATTCAGCAGAATTAAAGGTTTATAAACTCTATGAAGGTCAGATTGCCAGACTCAGAGCCAGTCATGAAAGAGAGTAACAAAAAGTAGGTAAATCTGTTAGTATTCCAGATCAGGCAGCAGAAAGCAGATAGACTGTTATTGTGAAAAGATGCTTTTGGGAGCTTGTAGGACTCAGCGACAGAGTATCAACAGAATCCATTTCTGAACTTGGTTCATCAGTTACTGTCTAGATTAAGTAACTTGTGTTATAGATCCACACAGAGACAGCATCTAGTGCAAATGTCCAGGACAGAATTACGGAGCTGGACGATCAAGAGGAAACTAAAAAGAAAGTAAATACAAGAAACCAAGAAGCAAATACAGACATCTGCTGCCGCTCTGGCAGGTCAATGTCCCACCACAATTTCTGCTGTCCACATCAACAGAGGTGTAAGTTTTTCATTCCCTCCCTAACTGTCTTTATATTTGTTCCCAGAAAAGGCAGGGTTTTGAAGAGATGGATTTTTATCATGTTCCAAAGAACCTCGTGTTTCAGCTCATAGTAGCTCATCTTCTTAGCAGCTGGAATGTCTTATCCTCTAGTCAGCATCTTAGTTTACAACTACCTGTAAAGGGTTGTAGTGAGGTGGGTGTTGGTCTCTTCTCCTAAGTAACAAGTGACAGGAGGATCTTTTCCACCTTGAATGATTCTATGATTTTTTATCATAACCTATCAGATGAAGTTTGCCTCTCACCTTCTCCTTCGAGACTCAGCAGATGTAATTACACAGTGGCAGAGGGCACAGATGGGCACAGATGTGCATCCCAGCAGAGGTGCCAGGAGCTGCTGCCACACTGCACTCGTGCTCTTAACCAACCAACACAGGTAAGGATTCTTGCTGGTTCCCAAAAAGTTTCATTTTTCAGCTTCCTTCAATGACTTTGCCTTTATATCCCTTCTCTTGCCATCCAGAATTTATGATCTAGTAAGATTTACACATTTCATAATAAAAAAATCCTTGGAGTGTAATACCTAATTTCCAGCACATGCTCCTTTAACCTCCCCAGGGCTTACTTACCTTTGGAGCATAATTTGATTGCCAGAATTTGATTTCCCAATACAGTGAAACAGCGGGTTTCACCTCCTGCCAGTTTAAACACATCCTCATTTCTACAAACACTTCCATAGATATTCAGATCAGGTGTGTATTCCCAGCACAACCCTGGGCAATCATCCCACACATTCTGGTGGAACAGCAAGACTTTGACTGCTCTGATCAACTTTCCAGCCATGGAGCTGGCATATCCCAGCATTAGTTAAGCTTAAAAAGACAAATGATGTTATGTTTTTTATATATAAATACTTTATGGTTTCAGTATCACCAAGTTACTGAAGTTAGTAAAAAAGTTTTCTGTATCTGCAAGGGAATTAAATCGTATAGCTCTGAAGTATTTTTCAACTGTAATTGTGATTTTATTGAGAGATACTGCAAGAGAAAAATACTGTTCTTAATTTAAAAAAGGCTATTCTCTGCAAAAAAATAAATTGTGTGTAGATCAGGCTTTAAGGGTTGTAAATATTTCGAGGTCCTCGGGTGAAAATCCATATTAAAATATGAAATATCAGCCTTGCCAGACAACACTTTTATTTTTCAGCTATGAATCATATCAGTAAACAATTCTCTCCTGGATTAAAGATGAAATGCCTTGGAAAAAAAGGTTATTAATTTGCTGTTGCTGTGCTCTTCAGCTAAGGTAGCCTGCTTTATGTTTGTATTTATGTCTGTTACACTTGATGTGGGTGGGCAGGGATAAGATTTGAAAGGAAATAGGTTTTTAAAGCTAAAAATAAACCACAGTTATGTTTGCAAAGTGACAAAAACGTAATGCAGCTGTTTGTAGAGGAGAGCGCGATATCTCAATTCATCATAGGACGATCTGAGATTTAAAGAGTCTAGTGCCAAAGACACATCGCACCTTGTTATTTTACTATACCTGTTTCCTCCTGGTTTGTAATATACTACCGTGAAACTTCTCTGAAGACCAGGCACCACCGTCCTGACATCATCCAGCGAGATAAAGTCTTTGCTCCAGGCTTGTCGGAAGGAGCCAGCGAAGTCGAAGCACACACATTTCACAGCTCAGCAACCAGCCTTGGCTCCAACCGCCCTGGGAAATGATGTGCATGTGAATGAGAGAGAGTTCTGCACCACAGGGATGGGAAATTAAAGCACAAGGAGATGAATTTTCAAATGAGATTATAATATTGAAGTGGCAATGACTTGCTGGAACAGACAGGTCCTTGCACCAGGATCTGTGCCAGCAAATCAGTGTCATGGAAGCTGAGGAAGGAGAAACACTGTGTTGCTGAAACAGTCTGCCTACCTTGCTATGAAGGGATGAGTTTCTTCAAAGTTCTCCAGGGATTTCAGAAGTAATGTTGATTTTGGTTTGTTTTTTTTTTTAAGAAGATTCTCTGTGGGAGATTCATTGGATCCGATGCTCTGGGACTGAGGCTTACTCTTTTGGACCCATATTCTACTCAGCCCAGTGGACTCATCCTTGGCTCTGAGCTGTCCTGACACGCAGAGTTGCAGGGCAGAGGAGCACCTGTGCTGTATTTCCTAGCAGAACCCTGATTTCCAATGAGATCTGCAAGAAGGTAAAATGCATTTACTGTTCAGTGCTGCCTGCAGCAAGGAAAGAAGATGCACTCTGGTGATGATGTACTGGAAAGCCTCCTCCCCACCACTTTGGCCCTGAGCAGGGCTTTCAGATATCAACTTCATTCCTGCACAGGAGGTGACGTGAAGATGTAATTCAGAGAGGGGTCCACTTTCTTTTTTAAAGCAAGAGGCCCACGTTATGATTTCAAGGACCTTTATTTTAGATGCAAGATGTTTCAGATGGATTAAAACTGGATACCCTGATTAAGGCAGGGCAGCCCTGGAGAAGCACTCAGCTTGTGTTTCTGATACAAGTGCAGTTTGCGTTCCTGTTCAGCACACTTTCTAAGGTCTAACAGGGGCAAGAAGTTCAGGTTTTGATAGTGGCTTAGTACGAACTGGTCTGGGGTTTGGTTTCTGTGGCTTCTGCAGTAAAAGGAGGCACGAGAAGAAAGCCATTCCAAGGAAGTGTTGTGTTATTGCTCTTAAGTGTTGCCAAATGTGTGAATCTCCTCTTCCATTTGAACAATCCTCTGTTTCTTCAAGTCTTCCACACTGTACAAACCATAACATCCTGCTATGGGGATTGCAGTTGAAGGCACTTTGTCTTTTAGGTTGTCTTTTAATGCTTTATCTTCTGCAATGTTTCCAGCTCACAATGATCCCAGATGTCCAGTGAAATCTTCTTCCTATCTTCTCCCAATTACTCAGTCTAACCTTTGCCAGCCTGTAATCAAGCCAGCAGCCTTTTGAGACACCAATATGTTTTGTGGTTGCCAGCATTTATGACATTTGGAAAGACAGTGGTGAGTCATGCGAGACAAATGGTTAGTGCCGTCTATTTTTTTATGTACGTGTATAATTAGATTTCACAGCATAAGAGAAAACAACCCCTGTCCAGCTTGTCAGGAAGACAATAAAAAGGGAAAAGAAAATTTTCTTTGGCAACTTTTTTCAGCCTGAAAAGTGATTTTGATGACAAGTTTCTTAGATGGCTTTTTTCCCAAAGAATTATAAAAAAATATCCGTGCCGTTGCTAGAAATACATAATAGAGCCATGAAAGAGATTTGTTGGTAACAAGTGAAAATACAGCAGCTATTCAAAGAGATGCTGCATCCTGATACTGTGTGCAGCACACACTGTCTTTTTTCCTCCAGACCTTTTGTTCATGGGCCTTCAATGCTCTCCTCCCTCTCAGGAAAGTGTTTTGTATATCACTGTGCCCACTGCAGGTCTTTGATTCTAAGGTCAATGAAAGCCTTTGCAAGTCCCCTTGGTGGTCTCCACAACAGATCTCTGGTGTTTACTCAGCAGGATTTCTCCCTAGATTTTTATTTTTTCCCTCTCTCTTACATCAGACATAGTTTAACAGTTAATACACAGAACTCAGGGTTTTTATTTCAGACCATGACACTGAGTAATTATGCAGGTTTTGGCAAGCGACGGAGGCTTACAAAGATGCCCATTCATTTCTGATGACTCAGTTTGAGCATCTTCATACCTTTTGGGCTTGAATTTTCTGAAGGTCTGTGAGAACCCAAAGCACATACAGAACTAAGTTACACAACTCTGCTGCAAACCCAGCCAAAGTATTCCAGTCTGGATGCTTAGAAATGGAGGTGCTGATAATTAAAGAGCACTTTGATGAACGTCACCAGGTTTTGGTTTATTCCTCATTAACACAAGGGTAAAAATACTGAGGCTCCTTCTTGAAAATGGGCTTTTGTTTGCAAAACAGTGAACCTCAGGTGAAAGTGCAGTGGTGTAAATTAGGGAAAGGAGTGTGCTCGTGTTGAAAACCTGACCATCTGATAAGCTGGACATGCCCTTTTACAGGTAAAACCATTATGCTTAGAAGTACCATCAAATTTCTGGAGAAATCTCCCCCACAAAGATGAGGCATCTGTCCGGTAACTACAAAGAAATAAACGAGCCACTTCAGAGAGGTGAGCAAGCAAGTTCATTAGAATATACAGCAGATGCTTCAATGCAAGCTGATCAAAGTTCCCAGAAAGTCTTCTGATATATATCAGTTGGTCCTACTTTAGAAATCATGGTTACTTTCATGTAAAACCGGGAGTATTTTCCGACAAGCTTTAGATAGTTCTGTTGAATTACAGAATATCTCAGGCACAACTATGGCTGTTGGATTATCACTCAGTGTGAAAGGACTTGTGGTTGGACTCGATGATCCAATGGGTCTTTTCCAACCTGGTGATTCTATGATTCTATTCTATGATTATTTCTCTGTGGGATAAAATGCCCGAGGTGTCCTCAAGGTGTGATGAAGATTCAGCTGGAGCTACCCACTACTTGTGGAGGGAAGTCTATGTGAGGCTGAGCTGAAATTAAGCCACAACAAGTCAAATGCTCAAGTAGGAGAGCATTCAGGAATTGTCATCATTGCAAATCATGGGCAGTGCTATGCCATTTCTGTTTCTGAAGAGGCTTTTGCAGCTTATAAGCTTCAAATTCTTCTGTAGCTTAAGGGAGAATTGGTAATAGAACAGAATTTGGGTGCATGAGTGCATATATTAAGTAATTTGATTCAATACCTACAGCCCTGCAGCTGAGGAGTTGTGAGGTATGGGAAGAGTGACCAGAGCTCCTTCTGCTAACCACATTGTGGTTATTTGTAGTAATGAGAAACTCATGGAGAATAACAGAAAAAGGATTTTGAAACTCCTTTTCATGAACAAGTTGCTATCAAGGACTCCTGTAATCTAAACAGGAGTCAGACGGATTATACCTCAAGAGAGCCCTGCAAAACCACCCTCTTCTTTGCCCTGATTGCAGCCATCCAATCCTCATTTTTGTCAGAGATTAGATTTTCATCCTCATCAGCAAGAAGGACTGGATTGAATTAGTGCTTGATGGGGAGACTTCTACAGCATTTTAGATTTTGGGTTTTGAAATTTTAAATGACAATTTCTCTTCCTTCTCTCCAAGTGGGATTGATCCAATGACCCCAAATTACCCCATAAGACCAAAAACATTGAACATTTCCATAAAAAAACCTCCTAATACTTATGAACACTTGCTATGCTGAGCCGGTTCAAATTTTGAGAATTGCTTTTCTTTTATTCTTTCTATAATTCCATTCCTATATCCCCTTCTTCCTGCCTTCACTGGCTGCCGTGATAACAAATGTCAGATAAACTCTATCCCACGCTCCACTAGTTCTCATGGATTTCACTAGGAATATTTTGGGGTTTTCTAGTTTCCTTGAAAACAAGGAGGATCCTGACTTTTCAACAGAACAACACAATCCACAGTACAGCTAGGACATGCACAAAAATAAGAATTATATATGCAGGGTTAGTTGTGCATCAACTGAAATGCTACTGGAGGCCAAATGTGGAAGGTCAGTGGGAGCATCTATACGACTTACTTACAGTATATAAATTAGATACAACTGACACAGTAAAAATTAGGAGTGTATATCCTCTACACAGTCATTCAAGAAGAGTGGGACCACTTCTAGGGTCAGAGGGGCAGGTGGAATCAGCATAGAACAGTTGAGCTGGGTGCCTGCAGCAGGCAATGGAAATAATCCCTCAGCATTCATTCTAGGAGTGAATACGACAAGGTAGAAAGATTATGAAGTCTGCCTGGAAGAGAAAATATAAATATATGGGGTCTGATGAGGCGAAATTGAAAGGGAAATTGTCAGATAGGATTCATCAAGTTCAAGAAATGTCTCAGACACAACAGCGCATAGGGTATTCTAAAAGCGCAATCAGGGAGCACAGCAGGTATAATGTGTCAAAGGAACTTCATTTCTTGAGCTGATGACTAACACCCTTTGTACGGAAATCAAGCATAACATGCCAATGCAACCTGGCAGAAAGCACATCTCGGAGGCAGCTGTCTCCGATCCATAGTGCTCCTAGAAAAGCTCTGGCTAGCCAGTGTCTTTGGTGGCTTCTGTTCAGACACCCTGTCAATCAGCAGAGTTATTAAAGAGTCATTTAATAGTAGAGACAACTCTTTGTACAGTTTCACACTTGACTAAACCAACACAGACAGGAAAGCAAATGTTGATTTCTTCCTTCTAGCTTTCATGCAGATTCTCTAAGAATGGTGTTTAATGAGGGGCAGTACCAGCAGGACAGGCTGCCCCTAAAAAGTCAAGGAAAGAGAAAACAGAAAAATAAACCACTCCTATTCACCCAGAGCCTCTTTACCCAGTGAGGTTTGATTTACCAGCCTTTCTCATTTGTTATTCTCCATGCCTTTGGCAGATCTCCTTGTGTGACAGGGTTATCGTATGCCATGACAGCATCCCTGCTACTGAAGACTTGGTGTCTAAAACCCATTGAGGAAAGTGTTTCCTTGTATCCTTCCACCTGGCAACATAACATTTCTTGGAGCTCCTTCCCAGAGGTTTTATCAGCTTTTTCCAGGTGGGTACCAAAAGTAAATGAAGTCTCAAAGCCTTTCTGGGTATTTCACACCTTGTATCTCCTTGTTTGGCATTTTAAAGGGATTTATTTCATTCGACGTTTGGCTGTACCTTGGTGTCTGCATGAACGCAGCTCTACTATGGTTCAGATTTTCTGAGATCAAGATGCTTTTGATATGCATAAGACTCCAGAATGTATATGTATGTAAAAACTCTGTTATTTGAGTCTGACAGCCTTCCTAGGTTACATGAAGAGAAAGAACAGTGAGGGGAACATCATGATGGGTGAGTGGAACAAGACCATGCCCTGAGTGCAACCTTTGGTCTCATGGACAGCGGCTACTGCTCTCACTTTCCCCTCCGACCCATGGTGATGTTCAATTAACTCTGATTTAGGGACAAGGGTGAGTTTGAGCTATTACTGCACTATAAATTCAAGAGAAAGAGAGGAGAAAAAGGTAGATCCAACAAGGCCAAGTTCAATGTCCTGCACCTGTCTAGGAGCAATCTGAGACCTCATCTGTAGCACTGTGCCCAGTTCTGGAATCCTCAACATAAGAAGCATATGGAGCTGTTGGAATGGTCCAGAGGAGGCTGCAAGGATGATCAGAGGGCTGGAGCACCTCTCATAGGAGGATAGGCTGAGAGAGTTGGGCTTGTTCAGCCTGGGGAAGAGAAGGCTCCGAGGTGATCTTATAGCGACCTTCCAGTACCTGAAAGGAGCCTGCAAGAAAGCTGCAGAGGGACTGTTTGTAAAGGCTTGTGGTGATAGGATGAAGGGGAATGGGTATAAACTGGAGGGGGCGGATTTAGATTAGACATTAGGAAGAATATATATATATAATTTCATTCTACTTGTTGATATTTGGTTGTCAGCACTAAAAAATTAACAAAAAACCCCAGCCTTTTAATAAAACCTTTAACTCATAAATTATTTTTATTATAACTTTTTCCCCTTTACTTCTCTTCCTGGGTCAAGTGCTCCCATTTGGCTCAGTGACACTAACAGCTTTTGGACAGAGGTCAGAAAGTGTCTACAAGAGCTTAGCCTGCAAATAGGTTTGGAGAACAGTGCACAAAAACTTTTATTCAGGTTTGAAAATTGTTCTTTTTGATAAATAAAGTATTTTGATCATATTGCAAGTTTTAGAGAAGGATTTAATTTTTTAAAGAAAATGTAAATTAGAAGATAAATTTAAAAACAACATTAAAGCATTTCACACAGAAGTTGTCAAAACTGACTTCTTTTTGGAATACACAGAAGTTTATGTTCACTAAAGCAATTAAATCAATCCAGATTGACAAAATACTCTGATCCATGCATGAGTTATTTCTTCAATTTTGTAGAAAATATTTGATCTTTACTAAAGTAAAATATAGAGATGAGATTATGGTTGGATGTGATACAAATTCTTTCCTCTCTCCTTCTTTCCTTCTTCCCTGCCTTCCTTCTTTGCGTGGAAAAGCATCATTTAAAGTAGATTTTATTATTTTCCAAGTGTAATCTGCTACTTCTGAATCAATAAATGAGACACAAAATGTTTCAGACATTTTCATCCATCACAGTTTGAAACCTGAAAGACCAATGGCCAGCCAAGAGGTGAACTATTTTAGGGAGAGGACAGTAAATCTGGGCTTCTATATTTTCCAGCAGCTGTGCTCGAGAGGCTTCCTCTCCAGACTCATTGAGAAAATTCTCCAAGGGCATTTTTAGTGATGGATGAAGCCACAGTTCAAAACTTTAGCAACTGAAGCAGGAAAGGAGAGGAACTTTTTGGTGATAGCAAGCGGGAGTGAAGAGCTGATGTATTTGCGTGTGATCCGAGGAGGTTATTTTCTGGCAGGAGCTGTAGATGAGGTTTACACACTCCTGGTTTTGTGTATGATACTCACCCAGACTCTCAAACAACCTGATTTTTACACCTTTCCCGGTGGAGTTCATTTTCTGCCAGACCTTTGAGCTGAATCAGCTCTCAGTGCCAGTGACTCCTTCCAGCCTAGACCTGCAGCTGGAAGGAGGACCTCTCCTTTCCAAGCAGCCAATTAACTAGGTTTTCCCTAGGCACATGCCCACACAATCCAGTGCCTCCCTTCCAGCCTGGCCAGCTCTGCTCCAAAACCCAGTGGCTACCATCCCATCGCTCTGAGCCTGCCTCAGCCTTCCCGACACAGCAAAGAGGAGCTGGGCACAGAACGTCTCACCAGTGTTAACGGGTTCCTCTCAAAGGCTGGGATTTTTTTTTTTTTCTCAGCATTTTGTTTAGTTGACGACCAAAGCTTTTAGCAACTGGGAAGCCAGTTCGACTGCCCACTCTGCTCTGCACTGTGTGCAGTTTTGGGCTCCACGGTATAAAAAGGTTATAAGGCTACTGGAGAGTGTTCAGAGGAGGGCCACAAAATTGGTGAAGGGTTTAGAGGGGAAGCCAGATGAGGACCAGCTGAAGTCACTTGGTCTGCTCAGCCTGGAGAAGAGGAGACCTCATCGCAGCCTCCAGGTTCCTCACAAGGGAAGGAAGAGGAGCGGACATGGATCTCCTCTCTCTGGTGATCAGTGATGGGATCTAGGGGCATGGCAGGAAAATGTGCCAGAGGAGAGTTAGTTTGGATACTAGGAAAAGGTTCTTCACTCGGAGGGTGGTGCGGCACGCGAGCCGCTCCCCAGGGACACCGTCACGGTGCCAAGCCCGACAATATTCAAGAAGCATTTGTACAACACAGTCAGACACATGGTGGGAGTGTTGGGGTTGTCCTGCGGGGACAGGAGTTGGACTCGATGATCCTTGAGGGTCCCTTCCAACTCAGGACATTCCCCAATTCCACAATCCTCTTTTTTTTTTTTTTGCTGTTGCTCTTCTCCACCTGTGCGGTTGCGGGGTTGCAGCTGCTGCGTGTCAGGAAGGGCTGGTTCAGCGGAGAAAAAAAAAAAAGAAAACCCTAAAAAAACCAAACCAACAAAAAAAACCAACAGCGTTTCCACGGGGAGACACGGCTCCCAGAGGGCTGAACCGGCCGGGAGCGGGGCGGAGCGGCTCCCACGGTGCCTCCCCCGCACCCGCTGCAGTGCCGGTGAGTGCCGACGGCATCCCTCTCCCCAGCCCCGATCCCGGCCCCGATCCCATCCCCAGGCTCATCCCCATCCTATCCCCATCCCTAACCCAACCCCATCCCCATCCCATCCCCATCCCCATCCCCATCCCCATCCCCATCCCCATAATTATCCCCATCCTTATTCCCATCCCCATCCCCATCCCCAAACTTATCCCCATCCCCACCCCCACCCCATCCCCATCCCCATCCCCATTCCCAAACTTATCTCCATCCCAACCTCCATCCCAACCTCCATCCCAACCTCTATCCCATCCCTATCCCAACCCTCATCCTGCCATGCCCTCCCCGGTCAGGGCTCCCCGAGGGTACCACTGTCCCTCCTCTCCCCTCCCCGGGCTCCTCCCAGGTAGCTCCTTACCCTTCTCCAGAAGGACACTCCCTTTGCCCCTCATACACTGCCTCCCCACCACTCTCTGCTCCTCCCTCCCTTCCGAGGCAGCCCCCCTCTCTGGGCAGGAGCCCCCAGCCCCCCTCTCTGGGCAGCTTTAGGGGGAGTTGTGCCCTCCAGCATCCTTAGGAGTTTGCCTTCTGGGCGATGGGCATTTATCATCCTGGGAAGCTGGGGATTTTGCTCCCCAGGGACTATTTCCTACCCACCCCCCAAGGGACAGGAGTTTTGCTCTCCAGGGATTGTGTGTATGTATGTTTGTCCCCAGGGACTGGAGTTTTTCTCCCTGGGAATTGTTCCCCCCCAAGGGACTGGAGTTTTGCTCCCTGGGGATTATTCCCCTCCCCAGGGACTGGGAGCTTTGACCCCAGGGACTGGTTTTTGATCCAGAGCGGGTGGGATTTTGTACCCCAAGGCTATGGTTTTGCACCCTGGGGATGGCAGATTTTGCATCCCAGGAGCTGGGATTTTTTTCCCCCTGGGGGTTAGGGTTGGGCACTCGTTGCTCCCCTGATGCCAGCAGGCACCTCTGAGTTTGCAGCGTGGGTTTAGCTTTGCCTTGAGTTTTACTGCTGCGATCGCGCTTCAGTCTCTCCTCACTCTTCAGAGAGGTGGTTGCAATGAACTTGCTTTTGCTGTAGAAGAGCAAACTGTTCTTTAGTGGGGAGATCTCAAAGAATAAACCTGTGCGGTGTCTTATAGGTGTGAGTCCAACATCCTGCGAGGGGCAGAAACCATCAGCTCTGCACAGTCAGAGGGAGCAGCTCCACGGGAGCCCAGTGAGCTGGCACGAGTCCCTTGTGCCCTGCTGCTGGAAAAGCACAACACGCTCTGCCCAGCGGTGCCGCTGAGCTGCTTCAAGCTGCCTGTCTGCCTTCTACGGTCTGTTTTGAAGGTAAGGATTTCACGTTTGCCTCAGCTGGGTTTCCAGAGCTGGGGCTGGTTAGCTGTCAGAGAGACTATAGGAGTTGTTCTGCACTGATAGGAGGAGGGGGGGAAGAAACCATTTGTGCCCTGAGAAATGCTGCCCTTCAAAGGGGGAAAGTTGGATAGAGGAGAAGAGAGAGAAAAGGAAAGTCAATGCAAAGGCTCTTTTGCTGCATGGCCTCCTTGAGTGCATCCTTTACAGGTGGAAGCATCCCTAGGGATGTTCCTCCTCCTTTCTCACTGCATGCCAGCCTTGCCGAGCAATGCAGTGCTTGACAAAATTACCAAGCTGCTGCAGGGGGGAGAGGGAAATGTGTTTTGAGGTCCCTGGGCAGGTACAGCTGCATGCTGCCATACGCAGATTCATACGGGTTTAGCAGAGGAGCAGAGTCTGTCAGCAAATATATTTCCAGTTTTCACAGTTCCTCTAAGACTTTAAAGTGCAGTCAGCCTTGAGATTGCAGAGCTTGGTTTTTTTTTTCCTCTCCTGTCATCAAAAGATACCGTTTAGTGATGAAATTAACCTTTTACTTGGGATTTGCCTGCTGAACAAATTAGGTCAAACTTTCTGTACGTTAAAGGAAAACGTTTTTGAAGGGAAACAAAACTGTAGTGTCCAAATGAAAACAATGCAAACCCTATGGCATCTGAGATCCCCAGAAAACCTGGATGATCCCACATCATAGTACAACTGGGCATTAGAGAGTCATCAAGCAGAGACAACAAGCTTGGGTGCTTGGTAATGACACAAACTGCGGATGAGCTTTCAGGGACTTTGCCTGGGGATCCTTGAAAGGGAGCCTGGAGTAGCCAGCTGTTGTCTGTACTCTGAACCCAAACCTGAAGTTTCAAGCATCCATCATCCCTTCTTTTTGTTGCTGGAGAAATTGTGGAGGTAGAATGAGGAGAACCTCACTTCCAGCCCCACAGTCTGTCCTTGTGTTGACCAAAAAGTAGTATGGTGCAAGAGAGTTTTTCTAATGTCATGTGAGTGTGGACACCTTTGTTTCTTCTGTCTGTACATTGTGTCATGCCCCTGTATGTATCCTGCATTAAGCAACCTGCTGTTGGTTTTTCACTTGAAAAGACCTTTAGCCCAGGCTGGTGGCTAAAGTGGTGCTTGAGTTGCAGAGAGAGCTTGCAAAGATGAATGCTAATAGCTGTGTCCTACTTCTGCTTAAAGTCTGAGTGCAGTGTGTGTTCATGGTTCAATACTAGAGCAACGTTCTGTAAGTAATCATCTGCCTTAATTAGAGCTGTACTAGCACTGATACATACTTAACCGTGTCAACACGGTCATTCTTTGCAAGAGAAGGAAGACGTGACTTCTAAAGGTTCTTCCTTCAGTGTTACATCTAAAAAGCTCAGACAATGAATCCAACATTCTCATCTTTGAGGCCAAAGGAAAAAAGGAGGAAAAAAGTGACACTAAGCAAACCTCATTTTTGCTGTTCACATCTTGGGAGCCTATCTTAATGCTGTGTGTTCTTCTAGCAGAACACAAGGCTGGCTGGGTGATGTTCATGTGCTTAAATTAAGGTGGAAATCAGAGGATTGTTTCCAGACTTTGCAGAGGCCCCAGAGATGTGAGAGATGTGAGAACACCAGCATCTCCCAGCAGGTGATGGCAGGTGACCAGATGAGCTGGAAGATGGACACGGATCATGACTTTGTGGTGGCGGGTTCTGTATCTTGGCTGGCTGTGGAGCCATGCGTTGCCACCACATGGTTTTGCCAGCCAGCAGTCACTGTGCCATCTGTGCGGACCACGTAGGGAGGAGAATGGGCTGAAGTGCCAGGAAGCGTGGTTGCATTGGAAACAAACAGTTCCACAGGAGCTCATCCAGTTTGATGACATCCTCAGTGAGCTTGTTAGAAAGAACGGTGTAGATTATCCTCTTTCCTGTCAACAATGTGAAAGCTGGAGAGGAGGTTTATTTTTATTGTAGTGTTATGGGGTGTTCAAGAGGATGTGAAATGTTGTCTGAAGAACATTTTCATTAAGACGGATGTAGTTAAGACACCTTGTAGACTTGCAGCAGCACCTGCCCAAGGGCCTGACACAAAGCTTAATATCCAGCCAACCTGCTTGTTGTCAGTGCTGGAGAAGGATTGCTCCCAATCTCAGTCAACAAGCCCCAGCAGTGGTGCAGAGGTGCAGAGTGGGGGGATTTCCTGCTTATTTTTATCTAGACAGCTTTATTTATTTATTGATTTTGGTTTTTTAACTGGAAAGAAAGGAAACTACTAAATCCAGCAAGGAAATAGACATCAGGGGTGGGAGTTGAGACTTCTGAAGGATGAGTAGGTGCGTGTAATACATGATTACATACAAGAAAAAACAGTCAGTATTCTTTTTACAGAAGGCAGCCCAGCCTCCTAATTGTGTGGGAGTGCCTGGTAGAAGAAATGTGGATGAGAAGCACCAGGTTGGTGTGGTCTACTTGGATTTCTGAAAGATTTTCCACATTGTTCCTCATGGCAGGGGCTTTTAAGGAAACCTAATAGCCCTGAGTTAAGAAGGAAGTTCCTTCTCTGAATAAATACTTATATAAAAGGTGAAATGCATGGGGAAAGTGCGTGGTGAGTGGAGGTCAGCAATGCTCTTTCTAGGGCTAGGGGCTGGGAAATGTGGAGTTCAATAAATTTCTAACTGGCAAAATTGCGAATTGTGAAGTGGTGGTATTTGCAGATGAGGCAAAACTTAAGGCATGAAGGATAAGGTTTGACTTGAAGAATTGCAGAAAAGCTTTTATCAGGCTCGGTGAGCATTTAAATAGAAGGAAAAAAATCAGCTGTGAAGTGATGGAGTTTGAGGAAGATGGAGAGAACCTGTGTTCTTCATTTTGTCCTATCTAAAGCAGTGGGCTCTGAGATGACTGTTGCTGCTCAGGAATGAGATCTTTGGATGATGACAGGTAGTTCCGTGGGAAGGTCAGTTTGGTGCTAAGTGCCAATCAAAAGCAGCAAACCATGCTAAGGATTGTTATGAAAGGGAAGCAGGATGAAACAGAACATTGTTATGCCTTTATATAAATCCACAGTGCATTTACCACTTGGAAATTGTTTGCAGTTTTGGTCCATCTCAGAGGCTGACAAGAGCAGGAAGGATGGTGAGGAGAATGTAATCGCTTCTGTACAATGAACAAGCATGTTAGTGAAGACCCTCAGCCTCACCAAGAGATAACAAGGGCTCTGGGGGATATGAGAGAGATAAAGAGCCCACCAGTGACACTGACAGAGTGGATGGAGATTGCGTGATGTCTCTTCTACTACAAGGACCAGAGGACATCAAGTGAAACTATCTGTTGCTGGGCTCAAAACAAAAAGAGGTGTTTCTTTGCATGGTACATAGCTGAGCTGTGGAAGCTGTTGCTATAGGAGGTGATGAATGCTAGAAGTTTGCATAAGCCAAAAGGGAAGCAGAGCAGCTTTATGACTTCAAAGTCCTTGAAACCATCTTTAGAGTTAATTCTGGGTTATAGGTTGCTGGAAGAAAAAGCAGATATTGGGGAAATTTTGCTGCATGCTGCCTTGTTCTTATAATCCTCATAAGACAAAGCTTGGCCACTGTGAGATAAGGCATCTTGGATTACATGGAAATTCATCCTGACCCATTATCACACTGTGCTTAGCAGTGATGACCTGGGGATGTGGGGTTGACCTGAGGGTACTGTGGGCCCAGGCACAGAAGCGGTGGTGTTCAACTGTAGCAATTTGATATCTGGAAATATATGTATAATCTTCTTTTCCCCACAAGTTTTGCCTTTATGTTCCCATGAACCATGCCAGTGAATTCTGAACTGCTGGAATTTTTGCAGCACATTGTTCCTACCTTCTCAGGTACCTGTGACAGCACTCGGACAAAGTCTGGGAAGTGACCTATGGACATAAGCATGTGCAAATCCTCTACTTAAAATCCCCCCATTACAGAGTTGGGAGCATCCTTTCCCTGCTGGGCATAGAAGGGGACATGACTCTGAGGTCACTGTTCCACCTGAAATGCCTCAATTACTTGCTTACCTGCATTAAGCTGTCTGTGGTTACTCTGCATTCAGACTGTGGGATGGAGCTTCCCACCATGGTAGTAAAAAGCTTTTTACTTCAGAGTCTGAAAAAAGCACCAGGACAGTCCAGGGCAGAACATGTACTGAATAGTGAGGCTACAAAAACAGCCAGCCTGGGCAAGCAGGTCTCATCCAGCCTGTGGGTGGCAAAGATGGTCACGAGAATATAGAATAGTGAAATATTTGGATTGGAAGGGACCTTTAAAATCATCTAGTTCCAACTTCCATATTTTGTGGACGTGACATGCTGTTCAGTGAGATTTAGCAGAGCTGCTTTAGTTTTGGATTTCAGATGTTTGCTTGTCCTCTCTCTGCTCTCAGTGCTTGTCTTTTTTTTTTTTTTTTTTATCATGCTTCACCTGGTGATGCATTTTTGTTCACAGGAGGGCTTTTAATTGGCATGAAGGACTTCAGCCAGTGCTGCGTATTGATCCTCACCCTTAGGATTTCAGACACTTCTAACGCTCTGATAACCGTGGCACAATGATGGCACAAGCACAGCAGGGTGTGTAGATTTTTCGTGAAGTAATTGAAGCATAACTGTTATTTCTGTACTTCCTTTCATAGACTTGCAAGTCATGTGCATTAAAGTCCTTATTTATTTTTTATTCCCTTTCCTCTCTTTCAGATTTTAACAGTGAGAAGATGCTGGTGGACAGAAATGAGTCTTGGTTCTCTAATTTCTCTTCTGCTGCCTCCTCCTTCGTGAAGGAAAGTGGCACCTGGGCAGGCATCGGCCTCCAGGAGGTGGTCATTGGGCTGATACTCTCCTTCATTGACTTGATCACTCTCCTGGGAAATACAGTCGTCTTCATCTGCCCGGTGGTGGAAAAGAGGCTGCGCACTGTCACCTATATGTTTATCATGTCCTTAGCCATGGCAGATTTCCTTGTAGCCTGTCTGGTCATGCCCTTTAGGTAAGAAGTGCTTATAAGGTAAGATTAGCTGGTGGTGTGTGTGCAACACCATTTCTCCTTGCTCAGCACTCACTATTGGAACAGGGGTGTCTAGAAGTTCAATTGCCGTGCTTTGAGCTGGGTGCACTAAAGAACTTGACTGTGGGTTGGCACTTCTATGTGCTTCTGTGCCTCAGTTTCCCCATCCTTCATAACAAGTTGCCTTACAATGAAGGGAGGAGACTGGAGACTTTCCCAAGGCTACTTTTCTTGTGGGCTATAGAGGGACCCTGGCTGCTGATCTGAACTCGATATCCAGCGCAATGAATCTAGCTCTGCATTGCACGGGAGGCCAACATGCTTGCTAGATGATTTTGCCTGCCCTGAGTGTTTGGGAAATGTGAGATGAGGGCTGCCACCAGTGTGTCGGCATAAAGCGTAATGACTGCGTTGATCCTGCTAACTTTTCAAAGGCAGAGAAATCACGC